>CAJNAR010000120.1:0-19087 GCA_905220665.1 Albugo candida | reverse complement strand
TAGTTTAATACATTCACTTGTAAACGAATACATTTTTTCTAGCAGATGCGAGGTGAAAAAACGGAAAGTTATTTCTAGTACATGTAAACTTTTGTGAAAAGAACATCTTTGTGAAATAATGGCTGTAGAGAGCAAACTGCAGAGTTTCGGAAAAAGAAGAAATATGTTTTATCTCAAAACCGTGAGGCATCTCGCTTCACCCAATCTTTCGAACCAATCTAATCTGCTATATGGGATTGACATGAAGCAGCATGTAACATTTAATAGAGGATGCGCATTTCACAAGCTAGATTACCAGTGTAGGAAATCGGAGTTTTTGTGAGAAAGCCTCCTTAAACGAATGACATAGTTTGAACAAAAGATTAGTTAGTACTACCACTTTGATGAGTTTTGATTATTCGGCACCTTCGAATATCTTTCTTTGCACAATTTTTTGACATCATATACACTACTTAATACATTCACTTGTAAACGAATACATTTTTTCTAGCAGATGCGACGTGAAGAAACGGAAAGTTATTTCTAGTAGGAGTAAACTTTTGTGAAAAGAACATCCTTGTGAAATAATGGCTGTAGAGAGCAAACTCCAGAGTTTCGGAAAAAGAATAATTATGTTTTATCTCAAAACCGTGAGGCATCTCGCTTCACCCAATCTTTCGAACCAATCTGATCTGCTATATGGGATTGACATGAAGCAGCATGGGACATTTACTAGAGGATGTGCATTTCACAAACTAGATTACCAGTGTAGGAAATCCGAGTTTTTGTGAGAAAGCCTCCTTGAACGAATGACATAGTTTGAACAAAACATTAGTTAGTACTACCACTTTGATGGGTTTTGATTATTTGGCACCTTCGAATATTTTTCTTTGCACAATTTTTTGACATCATATACACTACTTAATACATTCACTTGTAAACGAATACATTTTTTCTAGCAGATGCGACGTGAAGAAACGGAAAGTTATTTCTAGTACATGTAAACTTTTGTGAAAAGAACATCCTCGTGAAATAATGGCTGTAGAGAGCAAACTCCAGAGTTTCGGAAAAAGAAGAAATATGTTTTATCTCAAAATCGTGAGGCATCTCGGTTCACCCAATCTTTCGAACCAATCTAATCTGCTATATGGGATTGACATGAAGCAGCATGGGACATTTACTAGAGGATGCGCATTTCACAAGCTAGATTACCAGTGTACGAAATCGGAGTTTTTGTGAGAAAGCCTCCTTGAACGAATGACATAGTTTGAACAAAAGATTAGTTAGTACTACCACTTTGATGGGTTTTGATTATTCGGCACCTTCGAATATCTTTCTTTGCACAATTTTTTGACATCATATACACTACTTAATACATTCACTTGTAAACGAATACATTTTTTCTAGCAGATGCGAGGTGAAAAAACGGAAAGTTATTTCTAGTACATGTAAACTTTTGTGAAAAGAACATCTTTGTGAAATAATGGCTGTAGAGAGCAAACTGCAGAGTTTCGGAAAAAGAAGAAATATGTTTTATCTCAAAACCGTGAGGCATCTCGCTTCACCCAATCTTTCGAACCAATCTAATCTGCTATATGGGATTGACATGAAGCAGCATGTAACATTTAATAGAGGATGCGCATTTCACAAGCTAGATTACCAGTGTAGGAAATCGGAGTTTTTGTGAGAAAGCCTCCTTGAACGAATGACATAGTTTGAACAAAAGATTAGTTAGTACTACCACTTTGATGAGTTTTGATTATTCGGCACCTTCGAATATCTTTCTTTGCACAATTTTTTGACATCATATACACTACTTAATACATTCACTTGTAAACGAATACATTTTTTCTAGCAGATGCGACGTGAAGAAACGGAAAGTTATTTCTAGTAGGAGTAAACTTTTGTGAAAAGAACATCCTTGTGAAATAATGGCTGTAGAGAGCAAACTCCAGAGTTTCGAAAAAAGAATAATTATGTTTTATCTCAAAACCGTGAGGCATCTCGCTTCACCCAATCTTTCGAACCAATCTAATCTGCTATATGGGATTGACATGAAGCAGCATGTAACATTTACTAGAGGATGCGCATTTCACAAGCTAGATTACCAGTGTACGAAATCGGAGTTTTTGTGAGAAAGCCTCCTTAAACGGATGACATAGTTTGAACAAAACATAAGTTACTACTTCCACTTTGATGGGTTTTGATTATTCGGCACCTTCGAATATTTTTCTTTGCACAATTTTTTGACATCATCTACACTACTTAATACATTCACTTGTAAACGAATACATTTTTTCTAGCAGATGCGAGGTGAAAAAAGGGAAACTTATTTCTAGTACATGTAAACTTTTGTGAAAAGAACATCCTCGTGAAATAATGGCTGTAGAGAGCAAACTCCAGAGTTTCGGAAAAAGAAGAAATATGTTTTATCTCAAAATCGTGAGGCATCTCGGTTCACCCAATCTTTCGAACCAATCTAATCTGCTATATGGGATTGACATGAAGCAGCATGGGACATTTACTAGAGGATGCGCATTTCACAAGCTAGATTACCAGTGTAGGAAATCGGAGTTTTTGTGAGAAAGCCTCCTTGAACGAATGACATAGTTTGAACAAAAGATTAGTTAGTACTACCACTTTGATGGGTTTTGATTATTCGGCACCTTCGAATATTTTTCTTTGCACAATTTTTTGACATCATATACACTACTTAATACATTCACTTGTAAACGAATACATTTTTTCTAGCAGATGCGACGTGAAGAAACGGAAAGTTATTTCTAGTAGGAGTAAACTTTTGTGAAAAGAACATCCTTGTGAAATAATGGCTGTAGAGAGCAAACTCCAGAGTTTCGAAAAAAGAATAATTATGTTTTATCTCAAAACCGTGAGGCATCTCGCTTCACCCAATCTTTCGAACCAATCTAATCTGCTATATGGGATTGACATGAAGCAGCATGTAACATTTACTAGAGGATGCGCATTTCACAAACTAGATTACCAGTGTAGGAAATCGGAGTTTTTGTGAGAAAGCCTCCTTGAACGAATGACATAGTTTGAATAAAAGATTAGTTAGTACTACCACTTTGATGGGTTTTGATTATTCGGCACCTTCGAATATTTTTCTTTGCACAATTTTTTGACATCATATACACTAGTTAATACATTCACTTGTAAACGAATACATTTTTTCTAGCAGATGCGAGGTGCAAAAACGGAAAGTTATTTCTAGTACATGTAAACTTTTGTGAAAAGAACATCTTTGTGAAATAATGGCTGTAGAGAGCAAACTCCAGAGTTTCGGAAAAAGAATAATTATGTTTTATCTCAAAACCGTGAGGCATCTCGCTTCACCCAATCTTTCGAACCAATCTAATCTGCTATATGGGATTGACATGAAGCAGCATGGGACATTTACTAGAGGATGTGCATTTCACAAACTAGATTACCAGTGTAGGAAATCGGAGTTTTTGTGAGAAAGCCTCCTTGAACGAATGACATAGTTTGAATAAAAGATTAGTTAGTAGTACCACTTTGATGGGTTTTGATTATTCGCACCTTCGAATATTTTTCTTTGCACAATTTTTTGACATCATATACACTACTTAATACATTCACTTGTAAAAAATACATTTTTTCTAGTAGATGCGACGTGAAGAAACGGAAAGTTATTTCTAGTAGGAGTAAACTTTTGTGAAAAGAACATCCTTGTGAAATAATGGCTGTAGAGAGCAAACTCCAGAGTTTCGGAAAAAGAATAAATATGTTTTATCTCAAAACCGTGAGGCATCTCGCTTCACCCAATCTTTCGAACCAATCTAATCTGCTATATGGGATTGACATGAAGCAGCATGGGACATTTACTAGAGGATGCGCATTTCACAAGCTAGATTACCAGTGTACAAAATCGGAGTTTTTGTGAGAAAGCCTCCTTAAACGGATGACATAGTTTGAACAAAACATAAGTTACTACTTCCACTTTGATGGGTTTTGATTATTCGGCACCTTCGAATATTTTTCTTTGCACAATTTTTTGACATCATATACACTACTTAATACATTCACTTGTAAACGAATACATTTTTTCTAGCAGATGCGACGTGAAGAAACGGAAAGTTATTTCTAGTACATGTAAACTTTTGTGAAAAGAACATCTTTGTGAAATAATGGCTGTAGAGAGCAAACTCCAGAGTTTCGGAAAAAAGAATAATTATGTTTTATCTCAAAACCGTGAGGCATCTCGCTTCACCCAATCTTTCGAACCAATCTAATCTGCTATATGGGATTGACATGAAGCAGCATGGGACATTTACTAGAGGATATGCATTTCACAAACTAGATTACCAGTGTAGGAAATCCGAGTTTTTGTGAGAAAGCCTCCTTGAACGAATGACATAGTTTGAATAAAAGATTAGCTAGTAGTACCACTTTGATGGGTTTTGATTATTCGGCACCTTCGAATATTTTTCTTTGCACAATTTTTTGACATCATATACACTACTTAATACATTCACTTGTAAACAAATACATTTTTTCTAGTAGATGCGACGTGAAGAAACGGAAAGTTATTTCTAGTAGGAGTAAACTTTTGTGAAAAGAACATCCTTGTGAAATAATGGCTGTAGAGAGCAAACTCCAGAGTTTCGGAAAAAGAATAAATATGTTTTATCTCAAAACCGTGAGGCATCTCGCTTCACCCAATCTTTCGAACCAATCTGATCTGCTATATGGGATTGACATGAAGCAGCATGGGACATTTACTAGAGGATGCGCATTTCACAAACTAGATTACCAGTGTAGGAAATCGGAGTTTTTGTGAGAAAGCCTCCTTGAACGAATGACATAGTTTGAACAAAAGATTAGTTAGTAGTACCACTTTGATGGGTTTTGATTATTCGGCACCTTCGAATATCTTTCTTTGTACAATTTTTTGACATCATATACACTACTTAATACATTCACTTGTAAACGAATACTTTTTTTCTAGCAGATGCGACGTGAAGAAACGGAAAGTTATTTCTAGTAGGAGTAAACTTTTGTGAAAAGAACATCCTTGTGAAATAATGGCTGTAGAGAGCAAACTCCAGAGTTTCGGAAAAAGAATAATTATGTTTTATCTCAAAACCGTGAGGCATCTCGCTTCACCCAATCTTTCGAACCAATCTGATCTGCTATATGGGATTGACATGAAGCAGCATGGGACATTTACTAGAGGATGCGCATTTCACAAACTAGATTACCAGTGTAGGAAATCGGAGTTTTTGTGAGAAAGCCTCCTTGAACGAATGACATAGTTTGAACAAAAGATTAGTTAGTACTACCACTTTGATGGGTTTTGATTATTCGGCACCTTCGAATATCTTTCTTTGTACCATTTTTTGACATCATATACACTACTTAATACATTCACTTGTAAACGAATACATTTTTTCTAGCAGATGCGAGGTGCAAAAACGGAAAGTTATTTCTAGTACATGTAAACTTTTGTGAAAAGAACATCTTTGTGAAATAATGGCTGTAGAGAGCAAACTCCAGAGTTTCGGAAAAAGAATAATTATGTTTTATCTCAAAACCGTGAGGCATCTCGCTTCACCCAATCTTTCGAACCAATCTAATCTGCTATATGGGATTGACATGAAGCAGCATGGGACATTTACTAGAGGATATGCATTTCACAAACTAGATTACCAGTGTAGGAAATCCGATTTTTTGTGAGAAAGCCTCCTTGAACGAATGACATAGTTTGAATAAAAGATTAGCTAGTAGTACCACTTTGATGGGTTTTGATTATTCGCACCTTCGAATATTTTTCTTTGCACAATTTTTTGACATCATATACACTACTTAATACATTCACTTGTAAACAAATACATTTTTTCTAGTAGATGCGACGTGAAGAAACGGAAAGTTATTTCTAGTAGGAGTAAACTTTTGTGAAAAGAACATCCTTGTGAAATAATGGCTGTAGAGAGCAAACTCCAGAGTTTCGGAAAAAGAATAAATATGTTTTATCTCAAAACCGTGAGGCATCTCGCTTCACCCAATCTTTCGAACCAATCTGATCTGCTATATGGGATTGACATGAAGCAGCATGGGACATTTACTAGAGGATGCGCATTTCACAAACTAGATTACCAGTGTAGGAAATCGGAGTTTTTGTGAGAAAGCCTCCTTGAACGAATGACATAGTTTGAACAAAAGATTAGTTAGTAGTACCACTTTGATGGGTTTTGATTATTCGGCACCTTCGAATATCTTTCTTTGTACAATTTTTTGACATCATATACACTACTTAATACATTCACTTGTAAACGAATACTTTTTTTCTAGCAGATGCGACGTGAAGAAACGGAAAGTTATTTCTAGTAGGAGTAAACTTTTGTGAAAAGAACATCCTTGTGAAATAATGGCTGTAGAGAGCAAACTCCAGAGTTTCGGAAAAAGAATAAATATGTTTTATCTCAAAACCGTGAGGCATCTCGCTTCACCCAATCTTTCGAACCAATCTGATCTGCTATATGGGATTGACATGAAGCAGCATGGGACATTTACTAGAGGATGCGCATTTCACAAACTAGATTACCAGTGTAGGAAATCGGAGTTTTTGTGAGAAAGCCTCCTTGAACGAATGACATAGTTTGAACAAAAGATTAGTTAGTACTACCACTTTGATGGGTTTTGATTATTCGGCACCTTCGAATATCTTTCTTTGTACAATTTTTTGACATCATATACACTACTTAATACATTCACTTGTAAACGAATACATTTTTTCTAGCAGATGCGAGGTGAAGAAACGGAAAGTTATTTCTAGTACATGTAAACTTTTGTGAAAAGAACATCTTTGTGAAATAATGGCTGTAGAGAGCAAACTCCAGAGTTTCGGAAAAAGAATAATTATGTTTTATCTCAAAACCGTGAGGCATCTCGCTTCACCCAATCTTTCGAACCAATCTAATCTGCTATATGGGATTGACATGAAGCAGCATGGGACATTTACTAGAGGATATGCATTTCACAAACTAGATTACCAGTGTAGGAAATCCGAGTTTTTGTGAGAAAGCCTCCTTGAACGAATGACATAGTTTGAATAAAAGATTAGCTAGTAGTACCACTTTGATGGGTTTTGATTATTCGCACCTTCGAATATTTTTCTTTGCACAATTTTTTGACATCATATACACTACTTAATACATTCACTTGTAAACGAATACATTTTTTCTAGCAGATGCGACGTGAAGAAACGGAAAGTTATTTCTAGTACATGTAAACTTTTGTGAAAAGAACATCCTTGTGAAATAATGGCTGTAGAGAGCAAACTCCAGAGTATCGGAAAAAGAATAAATATGTTTTATCTCAAAACCGTGAGGCATCTCGCTTCACCCAATCTTTCGAACCAATCTAATCTGCTATATGGGATTGACATGAAGCAGCATGTAACATTTAATAGAGGATGCGCATTTCACAAACTAGATTACCAGTGTAGGAAATCGGAGTTTTTGTGAGAAAGCCTCCTTGAACGAATGACATAGTTTGAACAAAAGATTAGTTAGTAGTACCACTTTGATGGGTTTTGATTATTCGGCACCTTCGAATATCTTTCTTTGTACAATTTTTTGACATCATATACACTACTTAATACATTCACTTGTAAACGAATACTTTTTTTCTAGCAGATGCGACGTGAAGAAACGGAAAGTTATTTCTAGTACATGTAAACTTTTGTGAAAAGAACATCCTTGTGAAATAATGGCTGTAGAGAGCAAACTCCAGAGTTTCGGAAAAAGAATAAATATGTTTTATCTCAAAACCGTGAGGCATCTCGCTTCACCCAATCTTTCGAACCAATCTGATCTGCTATATGGGATTGACATGAAGCAGCATGGGACATTTACTAGAGGATGCGCATTTCACAAACTAGATTACCAGTGTAGGAAATCGGAGTTTTTGTGAGAAAGCCTCCTTGAACGAATGACATAGTTTGAACAAAAGATTAGTTAGTAGTACCACTTTGATGGGTTTTGATTATTCGGCACCTTCGAATATCTTTCTTTGTACAATTTTTTGACATCATATATACAACTTAATACATTCACTTGTAAACGAATACATTTTTTCTAGCAGATGCGACGTGAAGAAACGGAAAGTTATTTCTAGTAGGAGTAAACTTTTGTGAAAAGAACATCTTTGTGAAATAATGGCTGTAGAGAGCAAACTCCAGAGTTTCGGAAAAAGAAGAAATATGTTTTATCTCAAAATCGTGAGGCATCTCGCTTCACCCAATCTTTCGAACCAATCTGATCTGCTATATGGGATTGACATGAAGCAGCATGGGACATTTACTAGAGGATGTGCATTTCACAAACTAGATTACCAGTGTAGGAAATCGGAGTTTTTGTGAGAAAGCCTCCTTGAACGAATGACATAGTTTGAACAAAACATTAGTTAGTACTACCACTTTGATGGGTTTTGATTATTCGGCACCTTCGAATATTTTTCTTTGCACAATTTTTTGACATCATATACACTACTTAATACATTCACTTGTAAACGAATACATTTTTTCTAGCAGATGCGACGTGAAGAAACGGAAAGTTATTTCTAGTAGGAGTAAACTTTTGTGAAAAGAACATCCTTGTGAAATAATGGCTGTAGAGAGCAAACTCCAGAGTTTCGGAAAAAGAATAATTATGTTTTATCTCAAAACCGTGAGGCATCTCGCTTCACCCAATCTTTCGAACCAATCTAATCTGCTATATGGGATTGACATGAAGCAGCATGGGACATTTACTAGAGGATGCGCATTTCACAAACTAGATTACCAGTGTACGAAATCGGAGTTTTTGTGAGAAAGCCTCCTTGAACGAATGACATAGTTTGAACAAAAGATTAGTTAGTACTACCACTTTGATGGGTTTTGATTATTCGGCACCTTCGAATATTTTTCTTTGCACAATTTTTTGACATCATATACACTACTTAATACATTCACTTGTAAACGAATACATTTTTTCTAGCAGATGCGACGTGAAGAAACGGAAAGTTATTTCTAGTAGGAGTAAACTTTTGTGAAAAGAACATCCTTGTGAAATAATGGCTGTAGAGAGCAAACTCCAGAGTTTCGGAAAAAGAATAAATATGTTTTATCTCAAAACCGTGAGGCATCTCGCTTCACCCAATCTTTCGAACCAATCTAATCTGCTATATGGGATTGACATGAAGCAGCATGGGACATTTACTAGAGGATGCGCATTTCACAAACTAGATTACCAGTGTACGAAATCGGAGTTTTTGTGAGAAAGCCTCCTTGAACGAATGACATAGTTTGAACAAAAGATTAGTTAGTACTACCACTTTGATGGGTTTTGATTATTCGGCACCTTCGAATATTTTCTTTGCACAATTTTTTGACATCATATACACTACTTAATACATTCACTTGTAAACGAATACATTTTTTCTAGCAGATGCGAGGTGAAAAAACGGAAAGTTATTTCTAGTACATGTAAACTTTTGTGAAAAGAACATCTTTGTGAAATAATGGCTGTAGAGAGCAAACTCCAGAGTTTCGGAAAAAGAATAATTATGTTTTATCTCAAAACCGTGAGGCATCTCGCTTCACCCAATCTTTCGAACCAATCTAATCTGCTATATGGGATTGACATGAAGCAGCATGGGACATTTACTAGAGGATGTGCATTTCACAAACTAGATTACCAGTGTACGAAATCGGAGTTTTTGTGAGATAGCCTCCTTGAACGAATGACATAGTTTGAACAAAACATTAGTTAGTACTACCACTTTGATGGGTTGATTATTCGGCACCTTCGAATATCTTTCTTTGCACAATTTTTTGACATCATATACACTACTTAATACATTCACTTGTAAACGAATACATTTTTTCTAGCAGATGCGACGTGAAAAAGCGGAAAGTTATTTCTAGTAGGAGTAAACTTTTGTGAAAAGAACATCTTTGTGAAATAATGGCTGTAGAGAGCAAACTCCAGAGTTTCGGAAAAAGAATAATTATGTTTTATCTCAAAACCGTGAGGCATCTCGCTTCACCCAATCTTTCGAACCAATCTAATCTGCTATATGGGATTGACATGAAGCAGCATGGGACATTTACTAGAGGATGCGCATTTCACAAACTAGATTACCAGTGTAGGAAATCCGAGTTTTTGTGAGAAAGCCTCCTTAAACGGATGACATAGTTTGAACAAAACATTAGTTACTACTTCCACTTTGATGGGTTTTGATTATTCGGCACCTTCGAATATTTTTCTTTGCACAATTTTTTGACATCATATACACTACTTAATACATTCACTTGTAAACGAATACTTTTTTTCTAGCAGATGCGACGTGGAAAAATGGAAAGTTATTTCTAGTAGATGTAAACTTTTGTGAAAAGAACATCTTTGTGAAATAATGGCTGTAGAGAGCAAACTCCAGAGTTTCGGAAAAAGAATAATTATGTTTTATCTCAAAACCGTGAGGCATCTCGCTTCACCCAATCTTTCGAACCAATCTAATCTGCTATATGGGATTGACATGAAGCAGCATGGGACATTTACTAGAGGATGCGCATTTCACAAGCTAGATTACCAGTGTACGAAATCCGAGTTTTTGTGAGAAAGCCTCCTTAAACGGATGACATAGTTTGAACAAAACATTAGTTACTACTTCCACTTTGATGGGTTTTGATTATTCGGCACCTTCGAATATCTTTCTTTGCACAATTTTTTGACATCATATACACTACTTAATACATTCACTTGTAAACGAAATACATTTTTTCTAGCAGATGCGACGTGAAGAAACGGAAAGTTATTTCTAGTACATGTAAACTTTTGTGAAAAGAACATCTCTTGTGAAATAATGGCTGTAGAGAGCAAACTCCAGAGTTTCGGAAAAAAGAATAATTATGTTTTATCTCAAACCCGTGAGGCATCTCGCTTCACCCAATCTTTCGAACCAATCTAATCTGCTATATGGGATTGACATGAAGCAGCATGGGACATTTACTAGAGGATGCGCATTTCACAAACTAGATTACCAGTGTACGGAAATCCGAGTTTTTGTGAGAAAGCCTCCTTAAACGGATGACATAGTTTGAACAAAACATTAGTTACTACTTCCACTTTGATGGGTTTTGATTATTCGGCACCTTCGAATATTTTTCTTTGCACAATTTTTTGACATCATATACACTACTTAATACATTCACTTGTAAACGAATACTTTTTTTCTAGCAGATGCGACGTGAAGAAACGGAAAGTTATTTCTAGTAGATGTAAACTTTTGTGAAAAGAACATCTTTGTGAAATAATGGCTGTAGAGAGCAAGCTCCAGAGTTTCGGAAAAAGAATAAATATGTTTTATCTCAAAATCGTGAGGCATCTCGCTTCACCCAATCTTTCGAACCAATCTAATCTGCTATATGGGATTGACATGAAGCAGCATGGGACATTTACTAGAGGATGCGCATTTCACAAACTAGATTACCAGTGTACGAAATCCGAGTTTTTGTGAGAAAGCCTCCTTGAACGAATGACATAGTTTGAACAAAACATTAGTTATCTACTACCCACTTTGATGGTTTTTGGTTATTCGCACCTTCGAATATTTTCTTTGCACAATTTTGACATCATATACACTACTTAATACATTCACTTGTAACGAATACATTTTTTCTAGCAGATGCGACGTGAAGAAACGAAAAGTTATTTCTAGTAGATGTAAACTTTTGTGAAAAGAACATCTTTGTGAAATATAATGGCTCTAGAGAGCAAACTCCAGAGTTTCGGAAAAAGAATAATTATGTTTTATCTCAAAATCGTGAGGCATCTCGCTTCACCCAATCTTTCGAACCAATCTAATCTGCTATATGGGATTGACATGAAGCAGCATGGGACATTTACTAGAGGATGCGCATTTCACAAGCTAGATTACCAGTGTACGAAATCCGAGTTTTTGTGAGAAAGCCTCCTTAAACGGATGACATAGTTTGAACAAAACATAAGTTACTACTTCCACTTTGATGGGTTTTGATTATTCGGCACCTTCGAATATTTTTCTTTGCACAATTTTTTGACATCATATACACTACTTAATACATTCACTTGTAAACGAATACTTTTTTTCTAGCAGATGCGACGTGGAAAAATGGAAAGTTATTTCTAGTAGATGTAAACTTTTGTGAAAAGAACATCTTTGTGAAATAATGGCTGTAGAGAGCAAACTCCAGAGTATCGGAAAAAGAATAAATATGTTTTATCTCAAAACCGTGAGGCATCTCGCTTCACCCAATCTTTCGAACCAATCTAATCTGCTATATGGGATTGACATGAAGCAGCATGTAACATTTACTAGAGGATGCGCATTTCACAAACTAGATTACCAGTGTAGGAAATCCGAGTTTTTGTGAGAAAGCCTCCTTAAACGGATGACATAGTTTGAACAAAACATTAGTTACTACTTCCACTTTGATGGGTTTTGATTATTCGGCACCTTCGAATATTTTTCTTTGCACAATTTTTTGACATCATATACACTACTTAATACATTCACTTGTAAACGAATACATTTTTTCTAACAGATGCGACGTGAAGAAACGGAAAGTTATTTCTAGTACATGTAAACTTTTGTGAAAAGAACATCTTTGTGAAATAATGGCTGTAGAGAGCAAACTCCAGAGTTTCGGAAAAAGAATAAATATGTTTTATCTCAAAACCGTGAGGCATCTCGCTTCCACCCAATCTTTCGAACCAATCTAATCTGCTATATGGGATTGACATGAAGCAGCATGGGACATTTACTAGAGGATGCGCATTTCACAAACTAGATTACCAGTGTAGGAAATCGAGTTTTTGTGAGAAAGCCTCCTTGAACGAATGACATAGTTTGAACAAAACATTAGTTAGTACTACCACTTTGATGGGTTTTGATTATTCGGCACCTTCGAATATCTTTCTTTGCACAATTTTTTGACATCATATACACTCTTAATACATTCACTTGTAAACGAATACTTTTTTTCTAGCAGATGCGACGTGAAGAAACGGAAAGTTATTTCTAGTACATGTAAACTTTTGTGAAAAGAACATCTTTGTGAAATAATGGCTGTAGAGAGCAAACTCCAGAGTTTCGGAAAAAGAATAATATGTTTTATCTCAAACCCGTGAGGCATCTCGCTTCACCCAATCTTTCGAACCAATCTAATCTGCTATATGGGATTGACATGAGCAGCATGGGACATTTACTAGAGGATGCGCATTTCACAAACTAGATTACCAGTGTAGGAAATCCGAGTTTTTGTGAGAAAGCCTCCTTAAACGGATGACATAGTTTGAACAAAACAAGTTACTACTTCCACTTTGATGGGTTTTGATTATTCGGCACCTTCGAATATTTTTCTTTGCACAATTTTTTGACATCATATACACTACTTAATACATTCACTTGTAAACGAATACATTTTTTTCTAGCAGATGCGACGTGGAAAAATGGAAAGTTATTTCTAGTAGATGTAAACTTTTGTGAAAAGAACATCTTTGTGAAATAATGGCTGTAGAGAGCAAACTCCAGAGTTTCGGAAAAAGAATAATTATGTTTTATCTCAAAACCGTGAGGCATCTCGCTTCACCCAATCTTTCGAACCAATCTAATCTGCTATATGGGATTGACATGAAGCAGCATGGACATTTACTAGAGGATGCGCATTTCACAAGCTAGATTACCAGTGTACGAAATCCGAGTTTTTGTGAGAAAGCCTCCTTAAACGGATGACATAGTTTGAACAAAACATTAGTTACTACTTCCACTTTGATGGGTTTTGGTTATTCGCACCTTCGAATATTTTTCTTTGCACAATTTTTTGACATCATATACACTACTTAATACATTCACTTGTAAACGAATACATTTTTTCTAGACAGATGCGACGTGAAGAAACGGAAAGTTATTTCTAGTACATGTAAACTTTTGTGAAAAGAACATCTTTGTGAAATAATGGCTGTAGAGAGCAAACTCCAGAGTTTCGGAAAAAGAATAAATATGTTTTATCTCAAAACCGTGAGGCATCTCGCTTCACCCAATCTTTCGAACCAATCTAATCTGCTATATGGGATTGACATGAAGCAGCATGGGACATTTACTAGAGGATGTGCATTTCACAAACTAGATTACCAGTGTAGGAAATCCGAGTTTTTGTGAGAAAGCCTCCTTAAACGGATGACATAGTTTGAACAAAACATTAGTTACTACTTCCACTTTGATGGGTTTTGATTATTCGGCACCTTCGAATATTTTTCTTTGCACAATTTTTTGACATCATATACACTACTTAATACATTCACTTGTAAACGAATACTTTTTTTCTAGCAGATGCGACGTGAAGAAACGGAAAGTTATTTCTAGTACATGTAAACTTTTGTGAAAAGAACATCTTTGTGAAATAATGGCTGTAGAGAGCAAACTCCAGAGTTTCGGAAAAAGAAGAAATATGTTTTATCTCAAAACCGTGAGGCATCTCGCTTCACCCAATCTTTCGAACCAATCTAATCTTCTATATGGGAGTGACATGAAGCAGCATGTAACATTTACTAGAGGAAGTGCATTTCACAAACTAGATTACCAGTGTAGGAAATCCGAGTTTTTGTGAGAAAGCCTCCTTGAACGAATGACATAGTTTGAACAAAACATTAGTTAGTACTACCACTTTGATGGGTTTTGATTATTCGGCACCTTCGAATATCTTTCTTTGCACAATTTTTTGACATCATATACACTACTTAATACATTCACTTGTAAACGAATACATTTTTTCTAGCAGATGCGACGTGAAGAAACGGAAAGTTATTTCTAGTAGGAGTAAACTTTTGTGAAAAGAACATCTTTGTGAAATAATGGCTGTAGAGAGCAAACTCCAGAGTTTCGGAAAAAAGAATAATTATGTTTTATCTCAAAACCGTGAGGCATCTCGCTTCACCCAATCTTTCGAACCAATCTAATCTTCTATATGGGAGTGACATGAAGCAGCATGTAACATTTACTAGAGGAAGTGCATTTCACAAACTAGATTACCAGTGTAGGAAATCCGAGTTTTTGTGAGAAAGCCTCCTTGAACGGATGACATAGTTTGAACAAAACATTAGTTACTACTTCCACTTTGATAAGTTTTGATTATTCGGCACCTTCGAATATCTTTCTTTGTACAATTTTTTGACATCATATACACTACTTAATACATTCACTTGTAAACGAATACTTTTTTTCTAGCAGATGCGACGTGAAGAAACGGAAAGTTATTTCTAGTAGGAGTAAACTTTTGTGAAAAGAACATCTTTGTGAAATATTGGCTGTAGAGAGCAAACTCCAGAGTTTCGGAAAAAGAATAATTATGTTTTATCTCAAAACCGTGAGGCATCTCGCTTCACCCAATCTTTCGAACCAATCTAATCTGCTATATGGGATTGACATGAAGCAGCATGGGACATTTACTAGAGGATGCGCATTTCACAAACTAGATTACCAGTGTAGGAAATCCGAGTTTTTGTGAGAAAGCCTCCTTGAACGAATGACATAGTTTGAACAAAAGATTAGTTAGTACTACCACTTTGATGGGTTTTGATTATTCGGCACCTTCGAATATTTTCTTGTGCACATTTTTGACATCATACACTACTTAATACATTCACTTGTAAACGAATACATTTTTTCTAACAGATGCGACGTGAAGAAACGGAAAGTTATTTCTAGTAGGAGTAAACTTTTGTGAAAAGAACATCTTTGTGAAATAATGGCTGTAGAGAGCAAACTCCAGAGTTTCGGAAAAAGAATAATTAAGTTTTATCTCAAAACCGTGAGGCATCTCGCTTCACCCAATCTTTCGAACCAATCTAATCTGCTATATGGGATTGACATGAAGCAGCATGGGACATTTACTAGAGGATATGCATTTCACAAACTAGATTACCAGTGTAGGAAATCCGAGTTTTTGTGAGAAAGCCTCCTTAAACGGATGACATAGTTTGAACAAAACATAAGTTACTACTTCCACTTTGATGGGTTTTGATTATTCGGCACCTTCGAATATTTTTCTTTGCACAATTTTTTGACATCATATACACTACTTAATACATTCACTTGTAAACGAATACATTTTTTCTAGCAGATGCGACGTGAAGAAACGGAAAGTTATTTCTAGTACATGTAAACTTTTGCGAAAAGAACATCTTTGTGAAATAATGGCTGTAGAGAGCAAACTCCAGAGTTTCGGAAAAAGAATAATTATGTTTTATCTCAAAACCGTGAGGCATCTCGCTTCACCCAATCTTTCGAACCAATCTAATCTGCTATATGGGATTGACATGAAGCAGCATGGGACATTTACTAGAGGGTGCGCATTTCACAAACTAGATTACCAGTGTAGGAAATCCGAGTTTTTGTGAGAAAGCCTCCTTAAACGGATGACATAGTTTGAACAAAACATAAGTTACTACTTCCACTTTGATGGGTTTTGATTATTCGGCACCTTCGAATATCTTTCTTTGTACAATTTTTTGACATCATATACACTACTTAATACATTCACTTGTAAACGAATACATTTTTTCTAGCAGATGCGACGTGAAGAAACGGAAAGTTATTTCTAGTACATGTAAACTTTTGTGAAAAGAACATCTTTGTGAAATATTGGCTCTAGAGAGCAAACTCCAGAGTTTCGGAAAAAGAAGAAATATGTTTTATCTCAAAATCGTGAGGCATCTCGCTTCACCCAATCTTTCGAACCAATCTAATCTGCTATATGGGATTGACATGAAGCAGCATGGGACATTTACTAGAGGATGCGCATTTCACAAACTAGATTACCAGTGTACGAAATCGGAGTTTTTGTGAGAAAGCCTCCTTGAACGAATGACATAGTTTGAACAAAAGATTAGTTAGTACTACCACTTTGATGGGTTTTGATTATTCGGCACCTTCGAATATTTTTCTTTGCACAATTTTTTGACATCATATACACTACTTAATACATTCACTTGTAAACGAATACATTTTTTCTAGCAGATGCGACGTGAAGAAACGAAAAGTTATTTCTAGTACATGTAAACTTTTGTGAAAAGAACATCTTTGTGAAATATTGGCTCTAGAGAGCAAACTCCAGAGTTTCGGAAAAAGAAGAAATATGTTTTATCTCAAAATCGTGAGGCATCTCGCTTCACCCAATCTTTCGAACCAATCTAATCTGCTATATGGGATTGACATGAAGCAGCATGGGACATTAACTAGAGGATGCGCATTTCACAAACTAGATTACCAGTGTAGGAAATCCGAGTTTTTGTGAGAAAGCCTCCTTAAACGGATGACATAGTTTGAACAAAACATAAGTTACTACTACCACTTTGATGGGTTTTGATTATTCGCACCTTCGAATATTTTTCTTTGCACAATTTTTTGACATCATATACACTACTTAATACATTCACTTGTAAACGAATACTTTTTTTCTAGCAGATGCGACGTGGAAAAATGGAAAGTTATTTCTAGTAGATGTAAACTTTTGTGAAAAGAACATCTTTGTGAAATAATGGCTGTAGAGAGCAAACTCCAGAGTTTCGGAAAAAAGAATAATTATGTTTTATCTCAAAACCGTGAGGCATCTCGCTTCACCCAATCTTTCGAACCAATCTAATCTTCTATATGGGAGTGACATGAAGCAGCATGTAACATTTACTAGAGGAAGTGCATTTCACAAACTAGATTACCAGTGTAGGAAATCCGAGTTTTTGTGAGAAAGCCTCCTTGAACGAATGACATAGTTTGAACAAAAGATTAGTTAGTACTACCACTTTGATGGGTTTTGGTTATTCGCACCTTCGAATATTTTTCTTTGCACAATTTTTTGACATCATATACACTACTTAATACATTCACTTGTAAACGAATACATTTTTTCTAACAGATGCGACGTGAAGAAACGGAAAGTTATTTCTAGTACATGTAAACTTTTGTGAAAAGAACATCTTTGTGAAATAATGGCTGTAGAGAGCAAACTCCAGAGTTTCGGAAAAAGAATAATTATGTTTTATCTCAAACCGTGAGGCATCTCGCTTCACCCAATCTTTCGAACCAATCTAATCTGCTATATGGGATTGACATGAAGCAGCATGGGACATTTACTAGAGGATGCGCATTTCACAAACTAGATTACCAGTGTAGGAAATCCGAGTTTTTGTGAGAAAGCCTCCTTAAACGGATGACATAGTTTGAACAAAACATTAGTTACTACTTCCACTTTGATGGGTTTTGATTATTCGGCACCTTCGAATATTTTTCTTTGCACAATTTTTTGACATCATATACACTACTTAATACATTCACTTGTAAACGAATACATTTTTTCTAGCAGATGCGACGTGAAGAAACGGAAAGTTATTTCTAGTACATGTAAACTTTTGTGAAAAGAACATCTTTGTGAAATAATGGCTGTAGAGAGCAAACTCCAGAGTTTCGGAAAAAGAATAATTATGTTTTATCTCAAAACCGTGAGGCATCTCGCTTCACCCAATCTTTCGAACCAATCTAATCTGCTATATGGGATTGACATGAAGCAGCATGGGACATTTACTAGAGGATGCGCATTTCACAAGCTAGATTACCAGTGTACGAAATCCGAGTTTTTGTGAGAAAGCCTCCTTAAACGGATGACATAGTTTGAACAAAACATAAGTTACTACTTCCACTTTGATGGGTTTTGATTATTCGGCACCTTCGAATATCTTTCTTTGTACAATTTTTTGACATCATATACACTACTTAATACATTCACTTGTAAACGAATACTTTTTTTCTAGCAGATGCGACGTGGAAAAATGGAAAGTTATTTCTAGTAGATGTAAACTTTTGTGAAAAGAACATCTTTGTGAAATAATGGCTGTAGAGAGCAAACTGCAGAGTTTCGGAAAAAGAAGAAATATGTTTTATCTCAAAACCGTGAGGCATCTCGCTTCACCCAATCTTTCGAACCAATCTAATCTTCTATATGGGAGTGACATGAAGCAGCATGTAACATTTACTAGAGGAAGTGCATTTCACA
>CAJNAR010000119.1:0-19920 GCA_905220665.1 Albugo candida | reverse complement strand
ATATGCACGAGTCTGTTCTGCAGTGTCGGAAACCCATTTCCAAAAACACTCGTGAAATTGTCTTAAACCATGTTGCTGCAGATTGCTTCAGACCATATAAGCTTCGCTTCAGAAGACAGACATCGTTAGCCTGAGCTTGAACACCTCGCGGTGGATGAATGTAGACTTCTTCATCCAGATGCCCATTGAGAAACGCGGTGTCGACATCATATTGCTGAATATGAAATCCTTGGTGACAACAAGCCACCAGGTAAACCCGAATGGAATTCATGTTTGCAACTGGCGCATATGTGTCCATATAATCCACTCCATATTTTTGTCGGTAGCCCAAAGCGACAAGTCTTGCCTTGTACTTTTCAACTTCACCAAATTCATTCCGATTTAGAGTAAAAACCCATTTTGTTCCAATGACCTTCATATGTGGTGTCTTTGAAGTCAGTATCCAAGTCTCCTTTTCCTTGAGTGCTTCGAGCTCTAGTTTGAAACGCCTTTTTCCATTCATCTGAATCCGGAGACCGCATTGCCTCTTTGTACGTTGATGGTAAATCCAAAACAGCATTCGCCTGTTCTTGTTCTATGCGAAATCTTTTCTGTGGTCGAGTTTCTTCGATGTCCACTGGAATAATGGCATCCGAAATTTCGTATGGCACGATTGAATGAGACGGCTCACTTTCGAGAAGGTGATTGGGCCCAGATGGTGCGAATGTCGGAGAACCAGTGAAACCATCCAATCTCCCCCTGGGAACAATCTCCGTAGCTGAATTAAAATCCATGCTGACATCATCTTCCCCTGGATGTTCATCCTGTTGGTCAAACTCTTCATCTATTTCCATTGCATCATCGCTGTTATGCTCTCTTTCGAGATGCATGTCTTCCTCCTCATAATGCTGGTTTTCCATAGATTTTAACTGGTCCGTGGATTTGTCGCAGCATACGACTTCAAAATATTTTGAGTTTTGCACTTCTTGAAATTTAGCTGTACGTGTTGTTTCCAAACGATGAGCTTCCAAATTCCAGACACGATACCCTTTAATGTTTTCGAAATAGCCCAGAAACATACATTTGTAAGCTTTGCTGTCGACTTTGGATCTCTTGGATTTGTCGATATGTGCATAACCTTGAGCTCCAAACACTTTAAAGTGCGCGACGCTTGGCTTCCGACCGAAACATACTTCAAATGGGGTTTTGAATTGATTTGCTGCACAGGGTACTCTGTTTGTCACGTACACAGCTGTGTTCATAGCTTCTGCCCACCATTTTTCCTCCACTTGCATATGCGATAACATGCACCTCGCACGTTCCGTAAGTGTCCGTTTCATCCGTTCTGCGAGTCCGTTCTGTTGTGGCGAATATGGAACCGTGGTTTGATGTATGATTCCGGAATTTTTGCATAAGTTGGCAAATTTGTCGTTGATGTATTCCCCACCATTATCCGAACGCAAACACTTGATCCTTTTTCCGAACTGATTCTCGACAAGTGCTTTGAATTCGGTAAATTTACTGAAAACTTCACCCTTGCTTTGGATAAAATAGGCATGAATGAATCTTGAAAAATCATCGATGAATGTGACCATGAACTTCGCGCCACCTTGAGACTTCACTCGCATCGGCCCAGTGACATCACTGTGAACCACTTCTAACAAGGCTATTGTCTTTACTTTTCCATACGCAGATGATCTAAATGGCTGAACAGTTGACTTTCCATTCATACACCCTTCACAAATTTCGGACTCTTCACAATCCATTCCTCATTTTGTCTTCAAATTGAGTCCACTGACATAATTCCTTATGTTTTTCATTCTCTTGATCGAAATATGACCAAACCTTGCGTGCCAAATGGATTCGTCCACCGGAACGTCTTCGTCTTGACCTGCCTCTCCACCAAAATGTGCGACTTCAAGTGTTTCACATTCGAGAACGAAAAGCTTTCCAATACGTTGAATATCCACAATTTCGATTGTCACTTTTGATTTCACAGGTAAGATTCCGAAAGACAACCTGGAGTCCTTTTTCCGTTAGTGCAGATACGGAGAGTAGCTTTTGCTCGAGACCGGGAACGTACAAAACATCATCAATACTGATATTTTTGTTGTTCTTGAGTCGCACAAAGATGGTTCCAACTCCTACTGCATAAACCTTGCTTCCATTGGCAACAGATATCGGAATCTTTTTCTTCATTGCTTGCAAGTCGGTAAATTCAATTTTGTTGGGACACATTTGACTGCTTGCGCCACTGTCCAGAATCCAATTCGCTTGAGATTCTTGAAAAATTGTGAATGCATGGGCTTCCTCGCTGTCGGCCTTGTTACTTCTCCAACAATCCGCTTGTTTGTGCCCATACTTGTTACACCGGAAACACTTTCCCTCGAACTTCGCTGTATTCCTGTTCGGCCTATTTGCTCGACCTTTGCTTTGCCGCTTATACTGCGCTTTGAGTGCCATGCCATGCTTTTCCTTGGCACTGATGCTTTCTGATTCGCGAAGAAGCATTTCCTTCGCTTGAAACATGTCCATCCCTGGTACATTCTCCATGATCTTGATAGTCTGGTCGAAATCTTCTGACATGCTTCCAAGTAGTACAACCAGCTGCTCATCCAAGTCGATGGACGCTCCTATTGCTTGCATTGACATGCACAACTCGTCGAACCTCAAAAAATGATCCATAACGCATCCGCCTTTCTTCATCTTGAACTCATGTAACTCCCGCTTCTTCTGGATCCTGTTGTGCAAGTAGCGCCTCAAGAAGAAATTCTTCAAGATGTCCCATGCTTGAGCAGCACTACATGCTGATCTAACCATAGACTGTAAGTTGGGGCTGATCATGGTCGAAATGACCGCAAACGCCTTCATGTCATTGATCTTCCAAATCCCAGCGTTGCTGTCATCCTCGCTTGGGGTTTTTACCGGGTCAATATGGTCCAGCAACCCCTTTCGCATCAGCTGCATTCGAGCACTGAATTCCCAGCTGAAGTAATTGTCTTCTCTCAACATATCCATTTATTAAAAGAGTTGGTAGCTTTTGAGAAAAACAAGAGTTGTGGCTGTTAACCTGTTGCAGTCAAATTGGAAAGTATCTATATTTGTAGGTCCTTAGTTCTCAAAAAGATAGTCTAAGCCTATACCACATTCTCTATATCGCTTCTCTATACTATCAGTAACCTATTTCTTATCGCATCTTTCCGCGCCACTAATGATCTGATCTTATCCAACTCTTCCGATCTTATCCGGTTTTTATCTGAACTTGTCCAACTTTCTTCAACAATAGGTACCATAGTTTCAAAACATTGTAGAGAGTGAGATGCAGGAACGTGTTTGGATAGGTCAAATCCATCCAAGTGGTAGAATTAAGAATATTTGTTACTCTAATGACATCGTTCCGGAAGGAGGCTTTCTTGCAAAAGATTCGAATTCAAGCACTAGTAATCTACTCTATTGCACTCGTATCCGCTAATATGCTATTACTTCTTCTACATTACTTTTATGACATAGGTACCATAGTTTCAAAACATCGTGCGAAGTGAGATGGAGCAACGTGTTTGGATAGTGTAAATCTATCAAAAAGCTAGAATTAGGAATATTTGTTACTCGAATGACATCGTTCCGGAAGGAGGCTTTCTTGCAAACGATTCAAATTCGCGCACTAGTAATCTACTCAATTGCACTCGTATCCGCTAATATGCTATTACTTCCTTCTACATTACTTTTATGAAAAAGATACCATAGTTTCAAAACATCGTGGGGAGTGAGATGCAGGAACGTGTTTGGATAGTCCAAATCTATCAAAAAGGTAGAATTAGGAATATTTAATACTCTAATGACATCGTCCCGGAAGGAGGCTTTCTTGCAAAAGATTTGAATTCGTGCACTACTAATCTACTCAATTGCACTCGTATCCGCTAATATGCTATTACTTGCCTCTACATTACTTTTATGACATAGGTACCATAGTTTCAAAACATCGTGGGGAGTGAGATGGAGGAACGTGTTTGGATAGTGTAAATCTATCAAAAAGGTAGAATTAGGAATATTTAATACTCTAATGACATCGTTCCGGAAGGAGTCTTTCTTGCAAAAGATTCGAATTCAAGCACTAGTAATCTACTCTATTGCACTCGTATCCGCTACTAAGATATTACTTCCTTCTACATTACTTTTATGACATAGGTACCATAGTTTCAAAACATCGTGGGGAGTGAGATGGAGGAACGTGTTTGGATAGTGTAAATCTATCAAAAAGCTAGAATTAGGAATATTTGTTACTCGAATGACATCGTTCCGGAAGGAGGCTTTTTTGCCAAAGATTCGAATTCAAGCACTAGTAATCTACTCTATTGCACTCGTATCCGCTAATATGCTATTACTTCCTTTTACATTACTTTCATGAAAAAGATACCATAGTTTCAAAACATCGTGGGAAGTGAGATGGAGGAACGTGTTTGGATAGTCCAAATCTATCAAAAAGGTAGAATTAGGAATATTTAATACTCTAATGACATCGTCCCGGAAGGAGGCTTTCTTGCAAAAGATTTGAATTCGTGCACTACTAATCTACTCTATTGCACTCGTATCCGCTAATATGCTATTACTTCCTTCTACATTACTTTTATGACATAGGTACCATAGTTTCAAAACATCGTGGGGAGTGAGATGGAGGAACGTGTTTGGAAAGTGTAAATCTATCAAAAAGGTAGAATTAGGAATATTTGTTACTCGAATGACATCGTTCCGGAAGGAGGCTTTCTTGCAAAAGATTCAAATTCGCGCACTAGTAATCTACTCAATTGCATTCGTATCCGTTTATATGCTATTACTTCCTTTTACATTACTCTCATGAAAAGGTACCAAAGTGTCAAAACATCGTGGGGAGTGAGATGGAGGAACGCGTTTGGATAGTCCAAATCCATCCAAGTGGTAGAATTAGGATTATTTGTTCATCTAATGACATCGTTCCGGAAGGAGGCTTTCTTACAAAAAGATTCGAATTGGTGCAATAGTAATCTACTTGATTGCACTCGTATCCGCTAATATGCTATTACTTCCTTCTACATTACTTTTATGAAAAAGATACCATAGTTTCAAAACATCGTGGGGAGTGAGATGGAGGAACGTGTTTGGATAGTCCAAATCCATCCAAGTGGTAGAATTAGGATTATTTGTTCATCTAATGACAGTCGTTCCGGAAGGAGGCTTTCTTACAAAAGATTCGAATTGGTGCAATAGTAATCTACTTGATTGCACTCGTATCCGCTAATATGCTATGACTTCCTTCTACATTACTTTTATGAAAAAGATACCATAGTTTCAAAACATCGTGGGGAGTGAGATGGAGGAACGTGTTTGGATAGTCCAAATCTATCAAAAAGGTAGAATTAGGAATATTTAATACTCTAATGACATCGTTCCGGAAGGAGGCTTTCTTGCAAAAGATTCAAATTCGCGCACTAGTAATCTACTCAATTGCACTCGTATCCGCTAATATGCTATTACTTCCTTTTACATTACTTTCATGAAAAGGTACCAAAGTGTCAAAACATCGTGGGGAGTGAGATGGAGGAACGCGTTTGGATAGTCCTAATCTATCAAAAAGGTAGAATTAGGAATATTTAATACTCTAATGACATCGTTCCGGAAGGAGTCTTTCTTGCAAAAGATTCGAATTCAAGCACTAGTAATCTACTCTATTGCACTCGTATCCGCTGCTAAGATATTACTTCCTTCTACATTACTTTTCTGACATAGGTACCATAGTTTCAAAACATCGTGGGAAGTGAGATGGAGGAACGTGTTTGGATAGTCCAAATCTATCAAAAAGCTAGAATTAGGAATATTTGCTACTCGAATGACATCGTTCCGGAAGGAGGCTTTCTTGCAAAAGATTCAAATTCGCGCACTAGTAATCTACTCAATTGCACTCGTATCCGCTAATATGCTATTACTTCCTTTTACATTACTTTCATGAAAAAGATACCATAGTTTCAAAACATCGTGGGAGTGAGATGGAGGAACGTGTTTGGATAGTCCAAATCTATCAAAAAGGTAGAATTAGGAATATTTAATACTCTAATGACATCGTCCCGGAAGGAGGCTTTCTTGCAAAAGATTTGAATTCGTGCACTACTAATCTACTCTATTGCACTCGTATCCGCTAATATGCTATTACTTCCTTCTACATTACTTTTATGACATAGGTACCATAGTTTCAAAACATCGTGGGGAGTGAGATGGAGGAACGTGTTTGGATAGTGTAAATCTATCAAAAAGGTAGAATTAGGAATATTTGCTACTCGAATGACATCGTTCCGGAAGGAGGCTTTCTTGCAAAAGATTCAAATTCGCGCACTAGTAATCTACTCAATTGCACTCGTATCCGCTAATATGCTATTACTTCCTTTTACATTACTTTCATGAAAAGGTACCAAAGTGTCAAAACATCGTGGGGAGTGAGATGGAGGAACGCGTTTGGATAGTCCTAATCTATCAAAAAGGTAGAATTAGGAATATTTAATACTCTAATGACATCGTTCCGGAAGGAGGCTTTCTTGCAAAAGATTCGAATTCGCGCACTAGTAATCTACTCTATTGCACTCGTATCCGCTAATATGCTATTACTTCCTTCTACATTACTTTTATGACATAGGTACCATAGTTTCAAAACATCGTGGGAGTGAGATGGAGGAACGTGTTTGGATAGTGTAAATCTATCAAAAAGGAAGAATTAATAATATTTAATACTCTAATGACATCGTTCCGGAAGGAGGCTTTCTTACAAAAGATTTGAATTCAAGCACTAGTAATCTACTCTATTGCACTCGTATCCGCTAATATGCTATTACTTCCTTCTACATTACTTTTATGAAAAAGATACCATAGTTTTAAAACATTGTAGAGAGTGAGATGCAGGAACGTGTTTGGATAGTCCGAATCCATCCAAGTGGTAGAATTAGGATTATTTGTTCATCTAATGACAGTCGTTCCGGAAGGAGGCTTTCTTACAAAAGATTCGAATTGGTGCAATAGTAATCTACTTGATTGCACTCGTATCCGCTAATATGCTATTACTTCCTTCTACATTACTTTTATGAAAAAGATACCATAGTTTCAAAACATTGTAGAGAGTGAGATGCAGGAACGTGTTTGGATAGTCCGAATCCATCCAAGTGGTAGAATTAGGATTATTTGTTCATCTAATGACAGTCGTTCCGGAAGGAGGCTTTCTTACAAAAGATTCGAATTGGTGCAATAGTAATCTACTTGATTGCACTCGTATCCGCTAATATGCTATTACTTCCTTCTACATTACTTTTATGAAAAAAATACCATAGTTTCAAAACATCGTGGGGAGTGAGATGCAGGAACGTGTTTGGATAGTCAACATCCATCCAAGTGGTAGAATTAGGATTATTTATTCATCTAATGACAGTCGTTCCGGAAGGAAGCTTTCTTACAAAAGATTCGAATTGGTGCAATAGTAATCTACTTGATTGCACTCGTATCCGCTAATATGCTATTACTTCCTTCTACATTACTTTTATGAAAAAGTACCAAAGTGTCAAAACATCGTGGGGAGTGAGATGGAGGAACGCGTTTGGATAGTCCAAATCTATCAAAAAGGTAGAATTAGGATTATTTAATACTCTAATGACATCGTTCCGGAAGGAGGCTTTCTTGCAAAAGATTCGAATTCAAGCACTAGTAATCTACTCTATTGCACTCGTATCCGCTACTAAGATATTACTTCCTTCTACATTACTTTTATGACATAGGTACCATAGTTTCAAAACATCGTGGGAAGTGAGATGGAGGAACGTGTTTGGATAGTCCAAATCTATCAAAAAGGTAGAATTAGGAATATTTGCTACTCGAATGACATCGTTCCGGAAGGAGGCTTTCTTGCAAAAGATTCAAATTCGCGCACTAGTAATCTACTCAATTGCACTCGTATCCGCTAATATGCTATTACTTCCTTTTACATTACTTTCATGAAAAAGATACCATAGTTTCAAAACATCGTGGGGAGTGAGATGGAGGAACGTGTTTGGATAGTCCAAATCTATCAAAAAGGTAGAATTAGGAATATTTAATACTCTAATGACATCGTCCCGGAAGGAGGCTTTCTTGCAAAAGATTTGAATTCGTGCACTACTAATCTACTCTATTGCACTCGTATCCGCTAATATGCTATTACTTCCTTCTACATTACTTTTATGACATAGGTACCATAGTTTCAAAACATCGTGGGGAGTGAGATGGAGGAACGTGTTTGGATAGTGTAAATCTATCAAAAAGGTAGAATTAGGAATATTTGCTACTCGAATGACATCGTTCCGGAAGGAGGCTTTCTTGCAAAAGATTCAAATTCGCGCACTAGTAATCTACTCAATTGCACTCGTATCCGCTAATATGCTATTACTTCCTTTTACATTACTTTCATGAAAAGGTACCAAAGTGTCAAAACATCGTGGGGAGTGAGATGGAGGAACGCGTTTGGATAGTCCAATCTATCAAAAAGGTAGAATTAGGAATATTTAATACTCTAATGACATCGTTCCGGAAGGAGGCTTTCTTGCAAAAGATTCGAATTCGCGCACTAGTAATCTACTCTATTGCACTCGTATCCGCTAATATGCTATTACTTCCTTCTACATTACTTTTATGACATAGGTACCATAGTTTCAAAACATCGTGGGGAGTGAGATGGAGGAACGTGTTTGGATAGTGTAAATCTATCAAAAAGGAAGAATTAATAATATTTAATACTCTAATGACATCGTTCCGGAAGGAGGCTTTCTTACAAAAGATTTGAATTCAAGCACTAGTAATCTACTCTATTGCACTCGTATCCGCTAATATGCTATTACTTCCTTCTACATTACTTTTATGAAAAAGATACCATAGTTTCAAAACATTGTAGAGAGTGAGATGCAGGAACGTGTTTGGATAGTCCGAATCCATCCAAGTGGTAGAATTAGGATTATTTGTTCATCTAATGACAGTCGTTCCGGAAGGAGGCTTTCTTACAAAAGATTCGAATTGGTGCAATAGTAATCTACTTGATTGCACTCGTATCCGCTAATATGCTATTACTTCCTTCTACATTACTTTTATGAAAAAGATACCATAGTTTCAAAACATCGTGGGGAGTGAGATGCAGGAACGTGTTTGGATAGTCAACATCCATCCAAGTGGTAGAATTAGGATTATTTATTCATCTAATGACAGTCGTTCCGGAAGGAAGCTTTCTTACAAAAGATTCGAATTGGTGCAATAGTAATCTACTTGATTGCACTCGTATCCGCTAATATGCTATTACTTCCTTCTACATTACTTTTATGAAAAAGATACCATAGTTTCAAAACATCGTGGGGAGTGAGATGGAGGAACGCGTTTGGATAGTCCAAATCTATCAAAAAGGTAGAATTAGGAATATTTGTTACTCGAATGACATCGTTCCGGAAGGAGGCTTTCTTGCAAAAGATTCGAATTCAAGCACTAGTAATCTACTCTATTGCACTCGTATCCGCTACTAAGATATTACTTCCTTCTACATTACTTTTATGACATAGGTACCATAGTTTCAAAACATCGTGGGAAGTGAGATGGAGCAACGTGTTTGGATAGTGTAAATCTATCAAAAAGCTAGAATTAGGAATATTTGTTACTCGAATGACATCGTTCCGGAAGGAGGCTTTTTTGCCAAAGATTCGAATTCAAGCACTAGTAATCTACTCTATTGCACTCGTATCCGCTAATATGCTATTACTTCCTTCTACATTACTTTCATGAAAAGGTACCAAAGTGTCAAAACATCGTGGGGAGTGAGATGGAGGAACGTGTTTGGATAGTCCAAATCTATCAAAAAGGTAGAATTAGGAATATTTAATACTCTAATGACATCGTTCCGGAAGGAGGCTTTCTTGCAAAAGATTCGAATTGGTGCAATAGTAATCTACTTGATTGCACTCGTATCCGCTAATATGCTATGACTTCCTTCTACATTACTTTTATGAAAAAGGTACCATAGTTTCAAAACATCGTGGGGAGTGAGATGGAGGAACGTGTTTGGATAGTCCAAATCTATCAAAAAGGTAGAATTAGGAATATTTAATACTCTAATGACATCGTTCCGGAAGGAGGCTTTCTTACAAAAGATTCGAATTGGTGCAATAGTAATCTACTTGATTGCACTCGTATCCGCTAATATGCTATGACTTCCTTTTACATTACTTTTATGAAAAAGGTACCATAGTTTCAAAACATCGTGGGGAGTGAGATGGAGGAACGTGTTTGGATAGTCCAAATCCATCCAAGTGGTAGAATTAGGATTATTTGTTCATCTAATGACAGTCGTTCCGGAAGGAGGCTTTCTTACAAAAGATTCGAATTGGTGCAATAGTAATCTACTTGATTGCACTCGTATCCGCTAATATGCTATTACTTCCTTCTACATTACTTTTATGAAAAAGATACCATAGTTTCAAAACATCGTGGGGAGTGAGATGCAGGAACGTGTTTGGATAGTCAACATCCATCCAAGTGGTAGAATTAGGATTATTTGTTCATCTAATGACAGTCGTTCCGGAAGGAGGCTTTCTTACAAAATTCCGGAACGACTGTCATTAGATGAACAAATAATCCTAATTCTACCACTTGGATGGATTTGACCTATCCAAACACGTTCCTGCATCTCACTCTCTACAATGTTTTGAAACAATGGTACCTATGTCATGAAAGTAATGTAGAAGGAAGTAATAGCATATGAGCGGATACGAGTGCAATAGAGTAGATTGCTAGTGCGCGAATTTGAATCTTTTGCAAGAAAGCCTCCTTCCGGAACGATGTCATTAGAGTATTAAATATTCCTAATTCTACCTTTTTGATAGATTTGGACTATCCAAACACGTTCCTCCATCTCACTCCCCACGATGTTTTGAAACTATGGTACCTTTTTCATAAAAGTAATGTAGAAGGAAGTCATAGCATATTAGCGGATACGAGTGTAATCAAGTAGATTACTATTGCACCAATTCGAATCTTTTGTAAGAAAGCCTCCTTCCGGAACGATGTCATTAGAGTATTAAATATTCCTCATTCTACCTTTTTGATAGATTTGGACTATCCAAACGCGTTCCTCCATCTCACTCCCCACGATGTTTTGACACTTTGGTACCTTTTCATGAAAGTAATGTAAAAGGAAGTAATAGCATATAAACGGATACGAATGCAATTGGGTAGATTACTAGTGCACGAATTCGAATCTTTTGCAAGAAAGCCTCCTTCCGGAACGATGTCATTCGAGTAACAAATATTCTCAATTCTACCTTTTTGATAGATTTGGACTTTCCAAACGCGTTCCTCCATCTCACTCCCCACGATGTTTTGAAACTATGGTACCTTTTCATGAAAGTAATGTAAAAGGAAGTAATAGCATATGAGCGGATTCGAGTGCAATAGAGTAGATTACTAGTGCGCGAATTTGAATCTTTTGCAAGAAAGCCTCCTTCCGGAACGATGTCATTCGAGTAACAAATATTCCTAATTCTAGCTTTTTGATAGATTTACACTATCCAAACACGTTGCTCCATCTCACTTCCCACGATGTTTTGAAACTATGGTACCTATGTCATAAAAGTAATGTAGAAGGAAGTAATATCTTAGTAGCGGATACGAGTGCAATAGAGTAGATTACTAGTGCTTGAATTCGAATCTTTTGCAAGAAAGCCTCCTTCCGGAACGATGTCATTAGAGTATTAAATATTCCTAATTCTACCTTTTTGATAGATTTGGACTATCCAAACGCGTTCCTCCATCTCACTCCCCACGATGTTTTGAAACTATGGTACCTATGTCATAAAAGTAATGTAGAAGGAAGTAATAGCATATTAGCGGATACGAGTGCAATAGAGTAGATTACTAGTGCGCGAATTCGAATCTTTTGCAAGAAAGCCTCCTTCCGGAACGATGTCATTAGAGTATTAAATATTATTAATTCTACCTTTTTGATAGATTTGGACTATCCAAACACGTTCCTCCATCTCACTCCCCACGATGTTTTGAAACTATGGTACCTATGTCATAAAAGTAATGTAGAATGAAGTAATAGCATATTAGCGGATACGAGTGCAATAGAGTAGATTACTAGTGCGCGAATTTGAATCTTTTGCAAGAAAGCCTCCTTCCGGAACGATGTCATTCGAGTAACAAATATTCCTAATTCTAGCTTTTTGATAGATTTACACTATCCAAACACGTTCCTCCATCTCACTTCCCACGATGTTTTGAATCTATGGTACGTTTTTCATAAAAGTAATGTAGAGGCAAGTAATATCTTAGTAGCGGATACGAGTGCAATCAAGAAGAATACTAGTGCACGAATTCAAATCTTTTGTAAGAAAGCCTCCTTCCGGAACGATGTCATTAGAGTATTAAATATTCCTAATTCTACCTTTTTGATAGATTTGGACTATCCAAACGCGTTCCTCCATCTCACTCCCCACGATGTTTTGAAACTATGGTACCTTTTTTAAAAGTAATGTAGAAGGAAGTCATAGCATATTAGCGGATACGAGTGCAATCAAGTAGATTACTATTGCACCAATTCGAATCTTTTGTAAGTAAGCCTCCTTCCGGAACGATGTCATTAGAGTATTAAATATTCCTAATTCTACCTTTTTGATAGATTTGGACTATCCAAACGCGTTCCTCCATCTCACTCCCCACGATGTTTTGACACTTTGGTACCTTTTCATGAAAGTAATGTAAAAGGAAGTAATAGCATATAAACGGATACGAATGCAATTGAGTAGATTACTAGTGCACGAATTCAAATCTTTTGCAAGAAAGCCTCCTTCCGGAACGATGTCATTAGAGTATTAAATATTCCTAATTCTACCTTTTTGATAGATTTGGACTATCCAAACGCGTTCCTCCATCTCACTCCCCACGATGTTTTGACACTTTGGTACCTTTTCATGAAAGTAATGTAAAAGGAAGTAATAGCATATAAACGGATACGAATGCAATTGAGTAGATTACTAGTGCACGAATTCAAATCTTTTGCAAGAAAGCCTCCTTCCGGAACGATGTCATTCGAGTAACAAATATTCCTAATTCTAGCTTTTTGAGAGATTTACACTATCCAAACACGTTCCTCCATCTCACTCCCCACGATGTTTTGAAACTATGGTACCTATGTCATAAAAGTAATGTAGAGGCAAGTAATAGCTTAGTAGCGAATACGAGTGCAATAGAGTAGATTGCTAGTGCGCAAATTTGAATCTTTTGCAAGAAAGCCTCTTTCCGGAACGATGTCATTAGAGTATTAAATATTCCTAATTCTACCTTTTTGATAGATTTGGACTATCCAAACACGTTCCTCCATCTCACTCCCCACGATGTTTTGAAACTATGGTACCTTTTTCATAAAAGTAATGTAGAAGGAAGTCATAGCATATTAGCGGATACGAGTGCAATCAAGTAGATTACTATTGCACCAATTCGAATCTTTTGTAAGTAAGCCTCCTTCCGGAACGATGTCATTAGAGTATTAAATATTCCTAATTCTACCTTTTTGATAGATTTGGACTATCCAAACGCGTTCCTCCATCTCACTCCCCACGATGTTTTGACACTTTGGTACCTTTTTCATGAGAGTAATGTAAAAGGAAGTAATAGCATATAAACGGATACGAATGCAATTGAGTAGATTACTTGTGCGCGAATTTGAATCTTTTGCAAGAAAGCCTCCTTCCGGAACGATGTCATTCGAGTAACAAATATTCCTAATTCTAGCTTTTTGATAGATTTACACTATCCAAACACGTTGCTCCATCTCACTTCCCACGATGTTTTGAAACTATGGTACCTATGTCATAAAAGTAATGTAGAAGGAAGTAATTGCATATTAGCGGATACGAGTGCAATAGAGTAGATTAGTAGTGCACGAATTCAAATCTTTTGCAAGAAAGCCTCCTTCCGGGACGATGTCATTAGAGTATTAAATATTATTAATTCTACCTTTTTGATAGATTTGGACTTTCCAAACGCGTTCCTCCATCTCACTCCCCACGATGTTTTGACACTTTGGTACCTTTTCATGAAAGTAATGTAAAAGGAAGTAATAGCATATGAGCGGATTCGAGTGCAATAGAGTAGATTACTAGTGCGCGAATTTGAATCTTTTGCAAGAAAGCCTCCTTCCGGAACGATGTCATTCGGGTAACAAATATTCCTAATTCTAGCTTTTTGATAGATTTACACTATCCAAACACGTTGCTCCATCTCACTTCCCACGATGTTTTGAAACTATGGTACCTATGTCATAAAAGTAATGTAAAAGGAAGTAATAGCATATTAGCGGATACGAGTGCAATTGAGTAGATTACTAGTGCGCGAATTTGAATCTTTTGCAAGAAAGCCTCCTTCCGGAACGATGTCATTCGAGTAACAAATATTCCTAATTCTAGCTTTTTGATAGATTTACACTATCCAAACACGTTGCTCCATCTCACTTCCCACGATGTTTTGAATCTATGGTACGTTTTTCATAAAAGTAATGTAGAGGCAAGTAATATCTTAGTAGCGGATACGAGTGCAATCAAGAAGAATACTAGTGCACGAATTCAAATCTTTTGTAAGAAAGCCTCCTTCCGGAACGATGTCATTAGAGTATTAAATATTCCTAATTCTACCTTTTTGATAGATTTGGACTATCCAAACGCGTTCCTCCATCTCACTCCCCACGATGTTTTGACACTTTGGTACCTTTTCATGAAAGTAATGTAAAAGGAAGTAATAGCATATAAACGGATACGAATGCAATTGAGTAGATTACTAGTGCACGAATTCAAATCTTTTGCAAGAAAGCCTCCTTCCGGAACGATGTCATTCGAGTAACAAATATTCCTAATTCTAGCTTTTTGAGAGATTTACACTATCCAAACACGTTCCTCCATCTCACTCCCCACGATGTTTTGAAACTATGGTACCTATGTCATAAAAGTAATGTAGAGGCAAGTAATAGCTTAGTAGCGAATACGAGTGCAATAGAGTAGATTGCTAGTGCTTGAATTCGAATCTTTTGCAAGAAAGCCTCTTTCCGGAACGATGTCATTAGAGTATTAAATATTCCTAATTCTAGCTTTTTGATAGATTTACACTATCCAAACACGTTGCTCCATCTCACTTCCCACGATGTTTTGAATCTATGGTACGTTTTTCATAAAAGTAATGTAGAGGCAAGTAATATCTTAGTAGCGGATACGAGTGCAATCAAGAAGAATACTAGTGCACGAATTCAAATCTTTTGTAAGAAAGCCTCCTTCCGGAACGATGTCATTAGAGTATTAAATATTCCTAATTCTACCTTTTTGATAGATTTGGACTATCCAAACGCGTTCCTCCATCTCACTCCCCACGATGTTTTGACACTTTGGTACCTTTTCATGAAAGTAATGTAAAAGGAAGTAATAGCATATAAACGGATACGAATGCAATTGAGTAGATTACTAGTGCACGAATTCAAATCTTTTGCAAGAAAGCCTCCTTCCGGAACGATGTCATTCGAGTAACAAATATTCCTAATTCTAGCTTTTTGAGAGATTTACACTATCCAAACACGTTCCTCCATCTCACTCCCCACGATGTTTTGAAACTATGGTACCTATGTCATAAAAGTAATGTAGAGGCAAGTAATAGCTTAGTAGCGAATACGAGTGCAATAGAGTAGATTGCTAGTGCGCAAATTTGAATCTTTTGCAAGAAAGCCTCTTTCCGGAACGATGTCATTAGAGTATTAAATATTCCTAATTCTACCTTTTTGATAGATTTGGACTATCCAAACGCGTTCCTCCATCTCACTCCCCACGATGTTTTGACACTTTGGTACCTTTTCATGAAAGTAATGTAAAAGGAAGTAATAGCATATGAGCGGATTCGAGTGCAATAGAGTAGATTACTAGTGCGCGAATTTGAATCTTTTGCAAGAAAGCCTCCTTCCGGAACGATGTCATTCGGGTAACAAATATTCCTAATTCTAGCTTTTCGATAGATTTACACTATCCAAACACGTTGCTCCATCTCACTTCCCACGATGTTTTGAAACTATGGTACCTATGTCATAAAAGTAATGTAAAAGGAAGTAATAGCATATTAGCGGATACGAGTGCAATTGAGTAGATTACTAGTGCGCGAATTTGAATCTTTTGCAAGAAAGCCTCCTTCCGGAACGATGTCATTCGAGTAACAAATATTCCTAATTCTAGCTTTTTGATAGATTTACACTATCCAAACACGTTGCTCCATCTCACTTCCCACGATGTTTTGAATCTATGGTACGTTTTTCATAAAAGTAATGTAGAGGCAAGTAATATCTTAGTAGCGGATACGAGTGCAATCAAGAAGAATACTAGTGCACGAATTCAAATCTTTTGTAAGAAAGCCTCCTTCCGGAACGATGTCATTAGAGTATTAAATATTCCTAATTCTACCTTTTTGATAGATTTGGACTATCCAAACGCGTTCCTCCATCTCACTCCCCACGATGTTTTGACACTTTGGTACCTTTTCATGAAAGTAATGTAAAAGGAAGTAATAGCATATAAACGGATACGAATGCAATTGAGTAGATTACTAGTGCACGAATTCAAATCTTTTGCAAGAAAGCCTCCTTCCGGAACGATGTCATTCGAGTAACAAATATTCCTAATTCTAGCTTTTTGAGAGATTTACACTATCCAAACACGTTCCTCCATCTCACTTCCCACGATGTTTTGAAACTATGGTACCTATGTCATAAAAGTAATGTAGAAGGAAGTAATATCTTAGTAGCGGATACGAGTGCAATAGAGTAGATTACTAGTGCTTGAATTCGAATCTTTTGCAAGAAAGCCTCCTTCCGGAACGATGTCATTGGAGTATTAAATATTCCTAATTCTACCTTTTTGATAGATTTACACTATCCAAACACGTTCCTCCATCTCACTTCCCACGATGTTTTGAAACTATGGTACCTATGTCATAAAAGTAATGTAGAAGGAAGTAATAGCATATGAGCGTATACGACTGCAATAGAGTAGATTGCTAGTGCGCAAATTTGAATCTTTTGCAAGAAAGCCTCTTTCCGGAACGATGTCATTAGAGTATTAAATATTCCTAATTCTACCTTTTTGATAGATTTGGACTATCCAAACACGTTCCTCCATCTCACTTCCCACGATGTTTTGAAACTATGGTACCTTTTTTATAAAAGTGATGTAGAAGGAAGTAATAGCTTAGTAGCGAATACGAGTGCAATAGAGTAGATTGCTAGTGCGCAAATTTGAATCTTTTGCAAGAAAGCCTCCTTCCGGAACGATGTCATTAGAGTATTAAATATTCCTAATTCTACCTTTTTGATAGATTTGGACTATCCAAACACGTTCCTCCATCTCACTCCCCACGATGTTTTGAAACTATGGTACCTTTTTCATAAAAGTAATGTAGAAGGAAGTCATAGCATATTAGCGGATACGAGTGCAATCAAGTAGATTACTATTGCACCAATTCGAATCTTTTGTAAGTAAGCCTCCTTCCGGAACGATGTCATTAGAGTATTAAATATTCCTAATTCTACCTTTTTGATAGATTTGGACTATTCCAAACACGTTCCTCCATCTCACTCCCCACGATGTTTTGAAACTATGGTACCTTTTTGATAAAAGTAATGTAGAATGAAGTCATAGCATATTAGCGGATACGAGTGCAATCAAGTAGATTACTATTGCACCAATTCGAATCTTTTGTAAGTAAGCCTCCTTCCGGAACGATGTCATTAGAGTATTAAATATTCCTAATTCTACCTTTTTGATAGATTTGGACTATCCAAACGCGTTCCTCCATCTCACTTCCCACGATGTTTTGACACTTTGGTACCTTTTTCATGAGAGTAATGTAAAAGGAAGTAATAGCATATAAACGGATACGAATGCAATTGAGTAGATTACTTGTGCGCGAATTTGAATCTTTTGCAAGAAAGCCTCCTTCCGGAACGATGTCATTCGAGTAACAAATATTCCTAATTCTAGCTTTTTGATAGATTTACACTATCCAAACACGTTGCTCCATCTCACTTCCCACGATGTTTTGAAACTATGGTACCTATGTCATAAAAGTAATGTAGAAGGAAGTAATAGCATATGAGCGGATACGAGTGCAATAGAGTAGATTGCTAGTGCGCGAATTTCAATCTTTTGCAAGAAAGCCTCCTTCCGGAACGATGTCATTAGAGTATTAAATATTCCTAATTCTACCTTTTTGATAGATTGGACTATCCAAACGCGTTCCTCCATCTCACTCCCCACGATGTTTTGACACTTTGGTACCTTTTCATGAAAGTAATGTAAAAGGAAGTAATAGCATATGAGCGGATTCGAGTGCAATAGAGTAGATTACAAGTGCGCGAATTTGAATCTTTTGCAAGAAAGCCTCCTTCCGGAACGATGTCATTCGAGTAACAAATATTCCTAATTCTAGCTTTTTGATAGATTTACACTATCCAAACACGTTCCTCCATCTCACTTCCCACGATGTTTTGAATCTATGGTACCTATGTCATAAAAGTAATGTAGAAGGAAGTAATATCTTAGTAGCGGATACGAGTGCAATAGAGTAGATTACTAGTGCTTGAATTCGAATCTTTTGCAAGAAAGCCTCCTTCCGGAACGATGTCATTAGAGTATTAAATATTCCTAATTCTACCTTTTTGATAGATTTGGACTATCCAAACGCGTTCCTCCACCTCACTCCCCACGATGTTTTGAAACTATGGTACCTATGTCATAAAAGTAATGTAGAAGGAAGTAATATCTTAGCGGATACGAGTGCAATAGAGTAGATTACTAGTGCGCGAATTTGAATCTTTTGCAAGAAAGCCTCCTTCCGGAACGATGTCATTCGAGTAACAAATATTCCTAATTCTACCTTTTTGATAGATTTACACTATCCAAACACGTTCCTCCATCTCACTTCCCACGATGTTTTGAATCTATGGTACGTTTTTCATAAAAGTAATGTAGAAGGAAGTTATAGCATATTAGCGGATACGAGTGCAATCAAGTAGATTACTATTGCACCAATTCGAATCTTTTGTAAGAAAGCCTCCTTCCGGAACGATGTCATTAGAGTATTAAATATTCCTAATTCTACCTTTTTGATAGATTTGGACTATCCAAACGCGTTCTCCATCTCACTCCCCACGATGTTTTGACAATTTGGTACCTTTTCATGAAAGTAATGTAAAAGGAAGTAATAGCATATAAACGGATACGAATGAGTAGATTACTAGTGCACGAATTCAAATCTTTTGCAAGAAAGCCTCCTTCCGGAACGATGTCATTAGAGTATTAAATATTCCTAATTCTACCTTTTTGATAGATTTGGACTATCCAAACGCGTTCCTCCATATCACTCCCCACGATGTTTTGACACTTTGGTACCTTTTCATGAGAGTAATGTAAAAGGAAGTAATAGCATATAAACGGATACGAATGCAATTGAGTAGATTACTTGTGCGCGAATTTGAATCTTTTGCAAGAAAGCCTCCTTCCGGAACGATGTCATTCGAGTAACAAATATTCCTAATTCTACCTTTTTGATAGATTTACACTATCCAAACACGTTCCTCCATCTCACTCCCCACGATGTTTTGAAACTATGGTACCTATGTCATAAAAGTAATGTAGAAGGAAGTAATATCTTAGTAGCGGATACGAGTGCAATAGAGTAGATTACTAGTGCTTGAATTCGAATCTTTGCAAGAAAGCCTCCTTCCGGAACGATGTCATTAGAGTAGTAAATATTCCTAATTCTACCTTTTTGATAGATTTGGACTATCCAAACGCGTTCCTCCATCTCACTCCCCACGATGTTTTGACACTTTGGTACCTT
>CAJNAR010000118.1:7500-12500 GCA_905220665.1 Albugo candida | reverse complement strand
CGATCGATGCCTTGGTGTGTACCAAGACGTTCTCGAATGTTCTAGAATGTTCTAGAACATGCTATGCGCACAAGTGCTTCCTGTGATGCCGTAAAACGCGGCAAAACGAACGCTTCCGCGCGCCAACATGGCTTGGTAGCACGGTACGGATGTGTGTGTACACTCCATGCAGTAAGAAAGCACAGGACATGCAGGAAGCAGCCTTATTGTCGCAGCGTAGGCGCCTACTGCTTGCTCTGTACGCGCATGTAGCGCATACATTAACTCCTATTATATCTCCACACTTTAACTTTTCTTGCTCTTTTTTGGCAAAGTCCCATAGTAGTAGGGAGTACTCAAGTACGTACACTAGCTTCGTAAGTGCCTGCTTAAGTTCAATACAAAGTAGTGAATTATATTATTTTTTATAAAGTGGCCGCGGGTATCGATGTTGGGACCTTTCGCATAGCGTTCGTGCACTATACCGACTGAGCTAGTGTGTAGTCTAGGATCCTTACCAAGTATACGCTACTGTATCTTGGATACAGTATAGAGCTCCCCCCTTACTGAAAATGTACGGCCAGCGTTTTGCGCGCGCTATAGCGCCGCAACGAATCGTACAATTCTAGTGAAACCTTGCACTTCTACGTAACCGGTGACGAGGAACCCGAATCCGTCACCAGAATTGACGGTACTACTGTTGTACCGGTTTTACACTCGCACCAAGCGATTCGCCGCGTCGCGCACGCTACGTCGCGCACCACGCATGTCCGCCACCACGATAGAGGTGTTTCTACTTTCCCCTTGTGCTACGAGTAGAATGCACCTGGTTTGGTCGAAATCGGTGCAGTGAAAGCTACAAAACGAGGCGAAACGTGTCGCCACCACTGCTTTTTGGAGGCACGTATTCGCACGTAGCGAAGGCTGCACTGCGCCGATTCTTTCTCCCCTTATCGCGTTGAATGCGCAATGCTTTGTTTCATAGTCGGGTGCTATGTCACATTTTCTAAACGGCGTGGGTGCGGTCGAAAAATTCGCATAACCGTCTTTTTTTACGACTTGACGTTTTCTACGTTTTCGAGAACGCGAGCACCACGCATCCGTGCTCGACAGATGTAGATTCGTTGGAAGCGCATTTCAATTTCATGCCATCTGCAACAAATTGAATCGAAAAAAACGAACGTATATCGTCAGGGGGAGCGTATATGTTGTTTTGTCGGCATCGCCGCAGCGACTCGATTTCCCCTGTTTTCACGGTTTCCGCGCTAGCGCCATCAATACTGATCCGATGATAACGAAACGTAGCGCAAACGAAGCGCAATAAAAAGTTACCCTATCTCCAATCATGTCACGTATTCTGGGACGAACAGGAAAAAAAATGTCACGCATGGTCATTTTGCCCCCCTCCAAAACATGCAAAATCGGCCACTATTTCGACGATTGCGAAGCGTACCGTACTCGTGGCCTAACCCGCCGTAGTGCAAAAGATGCGCGTTTTTCTGGAGAATGTTTTACAAAAAACTCGTTCAGAAAGTATCCACTGTAGCGTACGGTACGGTACCATTCGTGACTCAAAAAGTGTCGCCAAAAATCGCTATTTTTGCCACTATTTCTTGAATAACGTCGGTGTTTCTTCCTCCCTCTCAACATGGCATAGTGCATTCGACGCAGAAAAGCGTTTTACACCCATCGGTAATTCGTCACGTGTTGGTAGATGCCCGGAACCATGTTGTAATGGCCAAAAACCACCAAAACCCGCTATTTTTGTTATTTTGACCTAGCGCGCGAACCAAGCATCCGTGACCAAACCGCCTGGTTGTCATCGACCCAGAATTTCAAGAGCTTTCGAATGAGCTCTTGGGAGTAAGAATCCGTTTGGGGTAACCACTTCTTACGATTCCAGATCCGTTCGAGTAGATTCGCTAGGCAACTTGGTTTCCGAAACGAGCGCGATTCGTCTCGTGAAATCGACAAAATATTCCGCGAGCCCATCAAATTTATGTGGAATAGATGTAATCGAGTACCCTGAGTCCGAATCTGAAGTCCGATTTATCGAATTTGCAAGGGATCCTAGGGCTAAAAATTGCATTTTTTTAAAAATTAGGACAAATCCTAGCATAATGTGGCCTGTAGGTCATCTCCACTAATAAAACTAGGCTCATATGACGCGCCGTAAAAAATGGACCTAGAAATTTCTAATTCTATAGTTCTTACTATAGGGGGTGAAAAGTTATGAGGGATCGAAAATGGAATTTTCCGGTCGTTCATCGAGGAAAAATCCTGAATGATGTCGCAAATTGTATAACTTCTACCCTATACTAGGTAGCCCAAAACCCTTTGGCACAAAGGTGTATACCACCATAATACAGTATCCTGGAAAGTATAACCGGGCTAGCGGTTACGTAGCAAAAGTTATTAACGAATAACCGTTTTCACGGCTTGGCGAGAAAAAGAACGTTCTGTGCATAGACGTGACGGCAATGTAGACGAAAATCCTTGACGGGAGGTTGTTCAGCACTTCAACTTGACCTTAGAGACCAAGTCTGAATGGGCATACTGGTCGGGAACATGGTAAACCTGGGATACCTGTTGTCGCAGTACATGTACCGATAAGGATACCTTGTACCGGTACTAGACTACGTGACACCTATTCCCCGGGTAGAGATTTGCAAGGGCTTTCCATTGATGTATACTCACTTGAATAGTGAGCCCTACAACGGTCAGTATACGCGTTCGCGGTTACAGCCAATAGGAAACAAGTATACCGTAACCGACCCTACCCATATTGTAGTCCTTGTTCATACCTACCTGGTGGTATCTTGAGACTTGGTGGGTGATGGGTGCAACCCGAGCTATTAAACCCGAACGTTAACCCGATGGCCTAGGGCTCGGTAGGGTATGCGTAACCCTGCATGAGGTCGTCGGAAGGTTTCCTGACATGCCGATGGAGGGAAGAGTCGGCGGCAATGCTTCCTTACTAGGTGACTTGGCTTCAGTATGCAGGTACATGCGTCCAAGTACTCCGAGGCATACATACTGCAAGTAGAATGGCCCTGCACTTGGTCTCGTGAATCTTCATGCAAGTCTCACTATGGTGTCCCTTGGGACGGCGGTTACACTTGGGACAAGTATGGGTACATGTCTCCCTTTCGCCCAGGAAGTAACTGCCTGAGTCCTTTCCCTAAATTTTGCCGGTACGGCAGTTGAAAACGATTACTTTTGCCTATATATGGGGGGGCATGAGAGTGAGAAAGGAAAGTTTGAAAGTTGGTTATTTTTAGACGTAGCGAGTAAAAATGAACCGTTTTGGCCGTTTTTTTTGTGAAAATGAACAGAACAAGCTGGCGGTTTCATCTCCATACGTCTGGGAAAGGGTGCAATGCGTTATCAACGGTTTTCTCCGACCAAGGTACGTTAGCATTACACTCTTGTCCCATGTAACCGTCAAGCTGTCCTTTAAGTCGTCGCGTCTCCCCCCGCAAGGGCAATTATGTTGTTCTTGCGGTGACGCAAAAGGGTATGCTTTTTGGGTACGTTTGAGTGTTGGTGGTGCGTGGTACGAGTTCAGGTGGGTTTGCTGGAGACTGTGGTGCATGTTACGGTTATAGTTGGGTTTGCTGGTGAGTGTGGTGCATGTTACGAATATAGGTGGGCTTGCTGGAGATTGTGGTGCATGCTACGGAGAAAGGTACGTGGTTTGTTTTCTGGGTATCCAGACGAAGTACTGACCATTCTAGTTTAGGTTCGGCCAAGTCGCTCCAACGGACAGTTGCAAAATGGTTCAACACGGATCAACACGGATCAACACGGATCAACAATCAGTTTCAACGTACCAACTCTCAACTCCAACTCGGATCAGCAATCAGTTTCAACGTACCAACTCTCAACTCCAACTCGGATCAACAATCAGTTTCAACGTACCGACTCTCAACTCCAACTCGGATCAGCAATCAGTTTCAACGTACCAACTCTCAACTCCAACTCGGATCAGCAATCAGTTTCAACTCATACCAGCAATCGATAACAACGCATCAACAACGATCGCTTCAACATGTCAGCAACAACTCCAACATCAGCATGCGGCGCGGCGTCAGTCAAGCTTCCAGGATCGACTTCCGAGGTACACGTAGTTTGGACGTAGCTACATTAGAAATGAGCGTAGTGATAAATCAAAACAATACAGTCTTTTTTATTCCGTTGATGCGACAGGGTGTATGTCCTGTCGCATCGAATCCAACGCATCTTCTAACGGGCAGAAACTGATTTCAGTTGAAACCGTTGAAAGAGCACTCATGAACGAATGTTCTGGCAATTTTTCGTTTTCCTTGGGAGTTACGATTGTTTGATTCTGTCGAATAAAGTACTCTCAGAGAACACAACTGTGCGTAGTACCGTCTCCGGGGAACCCGGAGATCACTGCGTGCGAAAGGGTACTGGTGGTTTGCTTCTATGCGATGCATAAAAACGTAGCTTCATTGATACGCTTAGGGTGCGCTGCTCTCTTTCATTTCTCCATGAATTGTTGCGCTTTATGTAGCAAGAATTGCTGAATTGGAAGCGTGTTATCATCCTTCTTAGGGTGTCGTCTGTATTGGTAGTAGCTCCGTATCGTGCTTGACATGTTCTTTCCTTTGAATGATTCATGATCATGCATGGTAAGAAGAGAACCCACATGCATTCGATGCTTTTGAAAACTCTGTTCAGATTTGTAGAATCTATTGAAAGATCTTCCAAGAAGAGTAGTAAGAAATTGCTGCACTTTATTGGGAGTTCGATCGGTTGTACACTCTCTGCAACAGTGTATGCATTGTGATAATGCTGCTCTTCGCATCGTTTGGTTCCATTTGATGCGGGGACGGGGTGCGCACGTTTGTTCAAAGTCGTGGTGCTGTTTCACATTGCTGCTAGCATCTTGACTTCAAGGGAGTAGTTAACCCGGGGAGAAGAGATTGTAGCTGCAGGGTGTTTCAGTATCACGGAAACGTAAGGAGCGGTTGATGGCTTGACGAAACACATGTATG
>CAJNAR010000117.1:0-22000 GCA_905220665.1 Albugo candida | reverse complement strand
ATGTTTTCTTTTCATGAGTTAGAATCGACATGGGCTAGCGCCAACATTCCGTGACAGAAAAAGTGCTACGAGGCTGTTTCGATCTTACACACCAATAGAAACTATTTCCTGTTCGTCTACCGCAATGTGTCGGAAACTATAAAAATAAGAAAGTTTTTGTCCTTAATCAACGATTTAGAGCATTCCCGAAGTCCGATTTTGATAAAAAGCTCGAAAATGAGAAATGCAACAAACTGGTACAATTAGTCAGATACAACTACAAAGGTTGTTACCCCGGTCCTGTGCAGGCAGGCACAAAGCAAATGAGCTATGCCTGAGGTATCAAATCACCATCCATCACATGATTTAATACGTATGTGATGCTCGGAGACAGCACGAAGCATCAAATATTGGTTTTTCTGTAGGCTTTCTCACTTTGATGGAATATTTGTCTTGCCTTCGAACCGGACTTTGATGATCAAAAAGAGTTCTCATTTTGCACTGTATCGTCAAAGTGACTCTACCATGTAAAATACTGAGAAGCGCTCGGATTTGTTTGCCGTAGCATGATGTCACGTTTTGCGCTTTTGGTAAACTACAGCAGACATCATATTCAATTATGTTTTCGTATGGGTTATGTTTTCTTTTCATGAGTTAGAATCGACATGGGCTAGCGCCAACATTCCGTGACAAAAAAGTGCTACGAGGCTGTTTCGATCTTACACACCAATAGAAACTATTTCCTGTTCGTCTACCGCAATGTGTCGGAAACTATAAAAATAAGAAAGTTTTTGTCCTTAATCAACGATTTAGAGCATTCCCGAAGTCCGATTTTGATAAAAAGCTCGAAAATGAGAAATGCAACAAACTGGTACAATTAGTCAGATACAACTACAAAGGTTGTTACCCCGGTCCTGTGCAGGCAGGCACAAAGCAAATGGGAGCTATGCCTGAGGTATCAAATCACCATCCATCACATGATTTAATACGTATTTGATGCGGAGACAGCACGAAGCATCAAATATTGGTTTTTCTGTAGGCTTTCTCACTTTGATGGAATATTTGTCTTGCCTTCGAACCGGACTTTGATGATCAAAAAGAGTTCTCATTTTTGCACTGTATCGTCAAAGTGACTCTACCATGTAAAATACTGAGAAGCGCTCGGATTTGTTTGCCGTAGCATGATGTCACGTTTTGCGATTTTGGTAAACTACAGCAGACATCAAATTCAATTATGTTTTCGTATGGGTTATGTTTTCTTTTGATAAGCTAGAATCGACATGGGCTAGGGTCAACATTCCGTGACAAAAAAGTGCTACGAGGCTGTTTCGATCTTACACACCAATAGAAACTATTTCCTGTTCGTCTACCGCAATGTGTCGGGAACTATAAAAATAAGAAAGTTTTTGTCCTTAATCTACGATTTAGAGCATTCCCGAAGTCCGATTTTGATAAAAAGCTCGAAAATGAGAAATGCAAGTAACTGGTACAATTAGTCAGATACAACTACAAAGGTTGTTTTCTTTTGATAAGCTAGATCGACTGGCTAGGGTCAACATTCCGTGACAAAAAAAGTGCTACGAGGCTGTTTCGATCTTACACACCAATAGAAACTATTTCCTGTTCGTCTTCCGCAATGTGTCGGAAACTATAAAAATAAGGATGTTTTTGTCCTTAATCTACGATTTAGAGCATTCCCGAAGTCCAATTTCGATAAAAAGCTCGAAAATGAGAAATGCAAGTAACTGGTACAATTAGTCAGATACAACTACAAAGGTTGTTACCCCGGTCCTGTGCTGGCAGGCACAAAGCAAATGGGAGCTATGCCTGAGGTATCAAATCACCATCCATCACATGATTTAATACGTATTTGATGCTCGGAGACAGCACGAAGCATCAAATATTGTTTTCTGTAGGCTTTCTCACTTTGATGGAATATTTGTCTTGCCTTCGAACCGGACTTTGATGATCAAAAAGAGTTCTCATTTTGCACTATCGTCAAAGTGACTCTTCCATGTAAAATACTGAGAAGCGCTCGGATTTGTTTGCCGTAGCATGATGTCACGTTTTGCGATTTTGGTAAACTACAGCAGACATCATATTCAATTATGTTTTCGTATGGGTTATGTTTTCTTTTCATGAGTTAGAATCGACATGGGCTAGCGCCAACATTCCGTGACAAAAAAGTGCTACGAGGCTGTTTCGATCTTACACACCAATAGAAACTATTTCCTGTTCGTCTACCGCAATGTGTCGGAAACTATAAAAAAGAAAGTTTTTGTCCTTAATCAACGATTTAGAGCATTCCCGAAGTCCGATTTTGATAAAAAGCTCGAAAATGAGAAATGCAACAAACTGGTACAATTAGTCAGATACAACTACAAAGGTTGTTACCCCGGTCCTGTGCAGGCAGGCACAAAGCAAATGGGAGCTATGCCTGAGGTATCAAATCACCATCCATCACATGATTTAATACGTATTTGATGCTCGGAGACAGCACGAAGCATCAAATATTGGTTTTTCTGTAGGCTTTCTCACTTTGATGGAATATTTGTCTTGCCTTCGAACCGGACTTTGATGATCAAAAAGAGTTCTCATTTTGCACTGTATCGTCAAAGTGACTCAACCATGTAAAATACTGAGAAGCGCTCGGATTTGTTTGCCGTAGCATGATGTCACGTTTTGCGATTTTGGTAAACTACAGCAGACATCATATTCAATTATGTTTTCGTATGGTTATGTTTTCTTTTGATAAGCTAGAATCGACATGGGCTAGCGGCAACATTCCGTGACAAAAAAAGTGCTACGAGGCTGTTTCGATCTTACACACCAATAGAAACTATTTCCTGTTCGTCTACCGCAATGTGTCGGAAACTATAAAAATAAGAAAATTTTTGTCCTTAATCTACGATTTAGAGCATTCCCGAAGTCCGATTTCGATAAAAAGCTCGAAAATGAGAAATGCAAGTAACTGGTAGAATTAGTCAGATACAACTACAAAGGTTGTTACCCCGGTCCTGTGCAGGCAGGCACAAAGCAAATGGGAGCTATGCCTGAGGTATCAAATCACCATCCATCACATGATTTAATACGTATTTGATGCTCGGAGACAGCATGAAGCATCAAATATTGGTTTTCTGTAGGCTTTCTCACTTTGATGGAATATTTGTCTTGCCTTCGAACCGGACTTTGATGATCAAAAAGAGTTCTCATTTTGCACTGTATCGTCAAAGTGACTCTACCATGTAAAATACTGAGAAGCGCTCGGATTTGTTTGCCGTAGCATGATGTCACGTTTTGCGATTTTGGTAAACTACAGCAGACATCATATTCAATTATGTTCGTATGGGTTATGTTTTCTTTTGATAAGCTAGAATCGACATGGGCTAGCGCCAACATTCCGTGACAGAAAAAGTGCTACGAGGCTGTTTCGATCTTACACACCAATAGAAACTATTTCCTGTTCGTCTACCGCAATGTGTCGGAAACTATAAAAATAAAAAAGGTTTTGTCCTTAATCAACGATTTAGAGCATTCCCGAAAACCGATTTCGCTGAAAAGCTCGAAGATGAGAAATGCAACAAACTGGTACAATTAGTCACATACAACTACAAAGGTTGTTACCCCGGTCCTGTGCAGGCAGGGACAAAGCAAATGAGAGCTATGCCTGATGTATCAAATCACCATCCATCACATGATTTAATACGTATTTGATGCTCGGAGACAGCACGAAGCATCAAATATTGGTTTTTCTGTAGGCTTTCTCACTTTGATGGAATATTTGTCTTGCTTTCGAACCGGACTTTGATGATCAAAAAGAGTTCTCATTTTGCACTGTATCGTCAAAGTGACTCTACCATGTAAAATACTGAGAAGCGCTCGGATTTGTTTGCCGTAGCATGATGTCACGTTTTGCGATTTTGGTAAACTACAGCAGACATCATATTCAATTATGTTCGTATGGGTTATGTTTTCTTTTGATAAGCTAGAATCGACATGGGCTAGGGTCAACATTCCGTGACAAAAAAAGTGCTACGAGGCTGTTTCGATCTTACACACCAATAGAAACTATTTCCTGTTCGTCTACCGCAATGTGTCGGAAACTATAAAAATAAGAAAGTTTTTGTCCTTAATCTAACGATTTAGAGCATTCCCGAAGCCGATTTTGATAAAAAGCTCGAAAATGAGAAATGCAAGTACAAACTGGTACAATTAGTCAGATACAACTACAAAGGTTGTTACCCCGGTCCTGTGCAGGCAGGCACAAAGCAAATGGGAGCTATGCCTGAGGTATCAAATCACCATCCATCACATGATTTGATACGTATTTGATGCTCGGAGACAGCACGAAGCATCAAATATTGGTTTTTCTGTAGGCTTTCTCACTTTGATGGAATATTTGTCTTGCCTTCGAACCGGACTTTGATGATCAAAAAGAGTTCTCATTTTGCACTGTATCGTCAAAGTGACTCTACCATGTAAAAATACTGAGAAGCGCTCGGATTTGTTTGCCGTAGCATGATGTCACGTTTTGCGATTTTGGTAAACTACAGCAGACATCATATTCAATTATGTTTTCGTATGGGTTATGTTTTCTTTTGATAAGCTAGAATCGACATGGCTAGGGTCAACATTCCGTGACAAAAAAAGTGCTACGAGGCTGTTTCGATCTTACACACCAATAGAAACTATTTCCTGTTCGTCTACCGCAATGTGTCGGAAACTATAAAATAAGAGTTTTTGTCCTTAATCTACGATTTAGAGCATTCCCGAAGTCCGATTTTGATAAAAAGCTCGAAAATGAGAAATGCAAGTAACTGGTACAATTAGTCAGATACAACTACAAAGGTTGTTACCCGGTCCTGTGCAGGCAGGCACAAAGCAAATGGGAGCTATGCCTGAGGTATCAAATCACCATCCATCACATGATTTAATACGTATTTGATGCTCGGAGACAGCACGAAGCATCAAATATTGGTTTTTCTGTAGGCTTTCTCACTTTGATGGAATATTTGTCTTGCCTTCGAACCGGACTTTGATGATCAAAAAGAGTTCTCATTTTGCACTGTATCGTCAAAGTGACTCAACCATGTAAAATACTGAGAAGCGCTCGGATTTGTTTGCCGTAGCATGATGTCACGTTTTGCGATTTCGGTAAACTACAGCAGACATCATATTCAATTATGTTTTCGTATGGGTTATGTTTTTTTTTGATAAGCTAGAATCGACATGGGCTAGCGCCAACATTCCGTGACAAAAAAGTGCTACGAGGCTGTTCGATCTTACACACCAATGAAACTATTTCCTGTTCGTCTACCGCAATGTGTCGGAAACTATAAAAATAAGAAAGTTTTTGTCCTTAATCTACGATTTAGAGCATTCCCGAAGTCCGATTTCGATAAAAAGCTCGAAAATGAGAAATGCAAGTAACTGGTACAATTAGTCAGATACAACTACAAAGGTTGTTACCCCGGTCCTGTGCAGGCAGGCACAAAGCAAATGGGAGCTATGCCTGAGGTATCAAATCACCATCCATCACATGATTTAATACGTATTTGATGCTCGGAGACAGCACGAAGCATCAAATATTGGTTTTTCTGTAGGCTTTCTCACTTTGATGGAATATTTGTCTTGCCTTCGAACCGGACTTTGATGATCAAAAAGAGTTCTCATTTTGCACTGTATCGTCAAAGTGACTCTACATGTAAAATACTGAGAAGCGCTCGGATTTGTTTGCCGTAGCATGATGTCACGTTTTGCGATTTTGGTAAACTACAGCAGACATCATATTCAATTATGTTTTCGTATGGGTTATGTTTTCTTTTGATATGCTAGAATCGACATGGGCTAGGGTCAACATTCCGTGACAAAAAAAGTGCTACGAGGCTGTTTCGATCTTACACACCAATAGAAACTATTTCCTGTTCGTCTACCGCAATGTGTCGGAAACTATAAAAATAAGAAAGTTTTTGTCCTTAATCTACGATTTAGAGCATTCCCGAAGTCCGATTTTGATAAAAAGCTCGAAAATGAGAAATGCAAGTAACTGGTACAATTAGTCAGATACAACTACAAAGGTTGTTACCCCGGTCCTGTGCAGGCAGGCACAAAGCAAATGGGAGCTATGCCTGAGGTATCAAATCACCATCCATCACATGATTTAATACGTATTTGATGCTCGGAGACAGCATGAAGCATCAAATATTGGTTTTTCTGTAGGCTTTCTCACTTTGATGGAATATTTGTCTAGCCTTCGAACCGGACTTTGATGATCAAAAAAGAGTTCTCATTTTGCACTGTATCGTCAAAGTGACTCTACCATGTAAAATACTGAGAAGCGCTCGGATTTGTTTGCCGTAGCATGATGTCACGTTTTGCGATTTTGGTAAACTACAGCAGACATCATATTCAATTATATTTTCGTATGGGTTATGTTTTCTTTTGATAAGCTAGAATCGACATGGGCTAGCGCCAACATTCCGTGACAAAAAAAGTGCTACGAGGCTGTTTCGATCTTACACACCAATAAAACTATTTCCTGTTCGTCTACCGCAATGTGTCGGAAACTATAAAAATAAGAAGTTTTTGTCCTTAATCTACGATTTAGAGCATTCCCGAAGTCCGATTTTGATAAAAAGCTCGAAAATGAGAAATGCAAGTAACTGGTACAATTAGTCAGATACAACTACAAAGGTTGTTAGCCCGGTCCTGTGCAGGCAGGCACAAAGCAAATGGGAGCTATGCCTGAGGTATCAAATCACCATCCATCACATGATTTAATACGTATTTGATGCTCGGAGACAGCACGAAGCATCAAATATTGGTTTTTCTGTAGGCTTTCTCACTTTGATGGAATATTTGTCTTGCCTTCGAACCGGACTTTGATGATCAAAAAGAGTTCTCACTGTATCGTCAAAGTGACTCTACCATGTAAAATACTGAGAAGCGCTCGGATTTGTTTGCCGTAGCATGATGTCACGTTTTGCGATTTTGGTAAACTACAGCAGACATCATATTCAATTATGTATTCGTATGGGTTATGTTTTCTTTTCATGAGTAGAATCGACATGGGCTAAGGTCAACATTCCGTGACAAAAAAAGTGCTACGAGGCTGTTTCGATCTTACACACCAATAGAAACTATTTCCTGTTCGTCTACCGCAATGTGTCGGAAACTATAAAAATAAGAAAGTTTTTGTCCTTAATCTACGATTTAGAGCATTCCCGAAGTCCGATTTCGATAAAAAGCTCGAAAATGAGAAATGCAAGTAACTGGTACAATTAGTCAGATACAACTACAAAGGTTGTTACCCCGGTCCTGTGCAGGCAGGCACAAAGCAAATGGGAGCTATGCCTGAGGTATCAAATCACCATCCATCACATGATTTAATACGTATTTGATGCTCGGAGACAGCATGAAGCATCAAATATTGGTTTTTCTGTAGGCTTTCTCACTTTGATGGAATATTTGTCTGCCTTCGAACCGGACTTTGATGATCAAAAAGAGTTCTCATTTTGCACTGTATCGTCAAAGTGACTCTACCATGTAAAATACTAAGAAGCGCTCGGATTTGTTTGCCGTAGCATGATGTCACGTTTTGCGATTTTGGTAAACTACAGCAGACATCATATTCAATTATGTTTTCGTATGGGTTATGTTTTCTTTTGATAAGCTAGAATCGACATGGGCTAGGGTCAACATTCCGTGACAAAAAAAGTGCTACGAGGCTGTTTCGATCTTACACACAATAGAAACTATTTCCTGTTCGTCTACCGCAATGTGTCGGAAACTATAAAAATAAGAAAGTTTTTGTCCTTAATCAACGATTTAGAGCATTCCCGAAGTCCGATTTCGATAAAAAGCTCGAAAATGAGAAATGCAAGTAACTGGTACAATTAGTCAGATACAACTACAAAGGTTGTTACCCGGTCCTGTGCAGGCAGGCACAAAGCAAATGAGAGCTATGCCTGAGGTATCAAATCACCATCCATCACATGATTTAATACGTATTTGATGCTCGGAGACAGCATGAAGCATCAAATATTGGTTTTTCTGTAGGCTTTCTCACTTTGATGGAGTATTTGTCTTGCCTTCGAACCGGACTTTGATGATCAAAAAGAGTTCTCATTTTGCACTGTCTCGTCAAAGTGACTCTACATGTAAAATACTGAGAAGCGCTCGGATTTGTTTGCCGTAGCATGATGTCAAGTTTTGCGATTTTGGTAAACTACAGCAGACATCATATTCAATTATGTTTTCGTATGGGTTATGTTTTCTTTTGATAAGCTAGAATCGACATGGGCTAAGGTCAACATTCCGTGACAAAAAAAGTGCTACGAGGCTGTTTCGATCTTACACACCAATAGAAACTATTTCCTGTCGTCTACCGCAATGTGTCGGAAACTATAAAAATAAGAAAGTTTTTGTCCTTAATCTACGATTTAGAGCATTCCCGAAGTCCGATTTCGATAAAAAGCTCGAAAATGAGAAATGCAAGTAACTGGTACAATTAGTCAGATACAACTACAAAGGTTGTTACCCGGTCCTGTGCAGGCAGGCACAAGCAAATGGGAGCTATGCCTGAGGTATCAAATCACCATCCATCACATGATTTAATACGTATTTGATGCTCGGAGACAGCATGAAGCATCAAATATTGGTTTTTCTGTAGGCTTTCTCACTTTGATGGAGTATTTGTCTTGCCTTCGAACCGGACTTTGATGATCAAAAAGAGTTCTCATTTTGCACTGTCTCGTCAAAGTGACTCTACCATGTAAAATACTGAGAAGCGCTCGGATTTGTTTGCCGTAGCATGATGTCACGTTTTGCGATTTTGGTAAACTACAGCAGACATCATATTCAATTATGTTTTCGTATGGGTTATGTTTTCCTTTTGGATAAGCTAGAATCGACATGGGCTAGCGCCAACATTCCGTGACAAAAAAAGTGCTACGAGGCTGTTTCGATCTTACACACCAATAGAAACTATTTCCTGTTCGTCTACCGCAATGTGTCGGAAACTATAAATAAGGAAGTTTTTGCCTTAATCTACGATTTAGAGCATTCCCGAAGTCCGATTTTGATAAAAAGCTCGAAAATGAGAAATGCAAGTAACTGGTACAATTAGTCAGATACAACTACAAAGGTTGTTACCCCGGTCCTGTGCAGGCAGGCACAAAGCAAATGGGAGCTATGCCTGAGGTATCAAATCACCATCCATCACATGATTTAATACGTATTTGATGCTCGGAGACAGCACGAAGCATCAAATATTGGTTTTTCTGTAGGCTTTCTCACTTTGATGGAATATTTGTCTTGTCTTCGAACCGGACTTTGATGATCAAAAAGAGTTCTCATTTTGCACTGTCTCGTCAAAGTGACTCTACCATGTAAATTACTGAGAAGCGCTCGGATTTGTTTGCCGTAGCATGATGTCACGCTTTGCGATTTTGGTAAACTACAGCAGACATCATATTCAATTATGTTTTCGTTATGGGTTATGTTTTCTTTTGATAAGCTAGAATCGACATGGGCTAGCGCCAACATTCCGTGACAAAAAAAGTGCTACGAGGCTGTTTCGATCTTACACACCAATAGAAACTATTTCCTGTTCGTCTACCGCAATGTGTCGGAAACTATAAAAATAAGAAAGTTTTTGTCCTTAATCAACGATTTAGAGCATTCCCGAAAACCGATTTCGCTGAAAAGCTCGAAGATGAGAAATGCAACAAACTGGTACAATTAGTTACATACAACTACAAAGGTTGTTACCCCGGTCCTGTGCAGGCAGGCACAAAGCAAATGAGAGCTATGGCTGAGGTACCAAAGCACCATCCATCACATGATTTAATAGGTATTTGATGCTCGGAGACAGCACGAAGCATCAAATATTGGTTTTTCTGTAGGCTTTCTCACTTTGATGGAATATTTGTCTTGCCTTCGAACCGGACTTTGATGATCAAAAAGAGTTCTCATTTTGCACTGTATCGTCAAAGTGACTCTACCATGTAAAATAATGAGAAGCGCTCGGATTTGTTTGCCGTAGCATGATGTCACGTTTTGCGATTTTGGTAAACTACAGCAGACATCATATTCAATTATGTTTTCGTATGGGATATGTTTTCTTTTGATAAGCTAGAATCGACATGGGCTAGCGCCAACATTCCGTGACAAAAAAAGTGCTACGAGGCTGTTTCGATCTTACACACCAATAGAAACTATTTCCTGTTCGTGTACCGCAATGTGTCGGAAACTATAAAAATAAGAAAGTTTTTGTCCTTAATCTACGATTTAGAGCATTCCCGATGTCCGATTTCGATAAAAAGCTCGAAAATGAGAAATGCAAGTAAGTGGTACAATTAGTCAGATACAACTACAAAGGTTGTTACCCCGGTCCTGTGCAGGCAGGCACAAAGCAAATGGGAGCTATGCCTGAGGTATCAAATCACCATCCATCACATGATTTAATACTTTTTTGATGCTCGGAGACAGCATGAAGCATCAAATATTGGTTTTTCTGTAGGCTTTCTCACTTTGATGGAATATTTGTCTTGCCTTCGAACCGGACTTTGATGATCAAAAAGAGTTCTCATTTTGCACTGTATCGTCAAAGTGACTCTACCATGTAAAATACTGAGAAGCGCTCGGATTTGTTTGCCGTAGCATGATGTCACGCTTTGCGATTTTGGTAAACTACAGCAGACATCATATTCAATTATGTTTTCGTATGGGTTATGTTTTCTTTTGATAAGCTAGAATCGACATGGGCTAGCGCCAACATTCCGTGACAAAAAAAGTGCTACGAGGCTGTTTCGATCTTACACACCAATAGAAACTATTTCCTGTTCGTCTACCGCAATGTGTCGGGAACTATAAAAAAAGAAAGTTTTTGTCCTTAATCAACGATTTAGAGCATTCCCGAAAACCGATTTCGCTGAAAAGCTCGAAGATGAGAAATGCAACAAACTGGTACAATTAGTTAAATACAACTACAAAGGTTGTTACCCCGGTCCTGTGAAGGCAGGCACAAAGCAAATGAGAGCTATGGCTGAGGTACCAAAGCACCATCCATCACATGATTTAATAGGTATTTGATGCTCGGAGACAGCACGAAGCATCAAATATTGGTTTTTCTGTAGGCTTTCTCACTTTGATGGAATATTTGTCTTGCCTTCGAACCGGACTTTGATGATCAAAAAGAGTTCTCATTTTGCACTGTCTCGTCAAAGTGACTCTTCCATGTAAAATACTGAGAAGCGCTCGGATTTGTTTGCCGTAGCATGATGTCACGTTTTGCGATTTTGGTAAACTACAGCAGACATCATATTCAATTATGTTTTCGTATGGGTATGTTTTCTTTTGATAAGCTAGAATCGACATGGGCTAGGGTCAACATTCCGTGACAAAAAAGTGCTACGAGGCTGTTTCGATCTTACACACCAATAAAACTATTTCCTGTTCGTCTACCGCAATGTGTCGGAAACTATAAAAATAAGAAAGTTTTTGTCCTTAATCTACGATTTAGAGCATTCCCGAAGTCCGATTTTGATAAAAAGCTCGAAAATGAGAAATGCAAGTAACTGGTACAATTAGTCAGATACAACTACAAAGGTTGTTACCCCGGTCCTGTGCAGGCAGGCACAAAGCAAATGGGAGCTATGCCTGAGGTATCAAATCACCATCCATCACATGATTTAATACTTTTTTGATGCTCGGAGACAGCATGAAGCATCAAATATTGGTTTTTCTGTAGGCTTTCTCACTTTGATGGAATATTTGTCTTGCCTTCGAACCGGACTTTGATGATCAAAAAGAGTTCTCATTTTGCACTGTATCGTCAAAGTGACTCAACCATGTAAAATACTGAGAAGCGCTCGGATTTGTTTGCCGTAGCATGATGTCACGTTTTGCGATTTTGGTAAACTACAGCAGACATCATATTCAATTATGTTTTCGTATGGGTTATGTTTTCTTTTCATGAGTTAGAATCGACATGGGCTAGCGCCAACATTCCGTGACAGAAAAAGTGCTACGAGGCTGTTTCGATCTTACACACCAATAGAAACTATTTCCTGTTCGTCTACCGCAATGTGTCGGAACTATAAAAAAAAGAAAGTTTATGTCCTAAATCTACGCTTTAGAGCATTCCCGAAGTCCGATTTCGATAAAAAGCTCGAAAATGAGAAATGCAAGTAACTGGTACAATTAGTAACATACAACTACAAAGGTTGTTACCCCGGTCCTGTGCAGGCAGGCACAAAGCAAATGAGAGCTATGGCTGAGGTACCAAAGCACCATCCATCACATGATTTAATACGTATTCGATAGTCGGAGAAAGCACGAAGCATCAAATATTGGTTTTTCTGTAGGTTTTCACTTTGATGGAATATTTGTCTTGCCTTCGAACCGGACTTGGATGATCAAAAAGAGTTCTCATTTTGCACTGTATCTACAAAGTGACTCTACCATGTAAAATACTGAGAAGCGCTCGGATTTGTTTGCCGTAGCATGATGTCACGTTGTGCGATTTTGGTAAACTACAGCAGACATCATATTCAATTATGTTTTCGTATGGGTTATGTTTTCTTTTGATAAGCTAGAATCGACATGGGCTAGGGCCAACATTCCGTGACAAAAAAAGTGCTACGAGGCTGTTTCGATCTTACACACAAATAGAAACTATTTCCTGTTCGTCTACCGCAATGTGTCGGAAACTATAAAAATAAGGATGTTTTTGTCCTTAATCTACGATTTAGAGCATTCCCGAAGTCCGATTTTGATAAAAAGCTCGAAAATGAGAAATGCAAGTAACTGGTACAATTAGTCAGATACAACTACAAAGGTTGTTACTCCGGTCCTGTGCAGGCAGGCACAAAGCAAATGGGAGCTATGCCTGAGGTATCAAATCATCATCCATCACATGATTTAATACGTATTTGATGCTCGGAGACAGCATGAAGCATCAAATATTGGTTTTTCTGTAGGTTTTCTCACTTTGATGGAATATTTGTCTTGCCTTCGAACCGTACTTTGATGATCAAAAAGAGTTCTCATTTTGCACTGTCTCGTCAAAGTGACTCTACCATGTAAAATACTGAGAAGCGCTCGGATTTGTTTGCCGTAGCATGATTTCACGTTTTGCGATTTTGGTAAACTACATCAGACATCATATTCAATTATGTTTTGGTATTAGTTATGTTTTCTTTTGATAAGCTAGAATCGACATGGGCTAGAATCAACATTCCGTGACAAAAAAAGTGCTACGAGGCTGGTTCGATCTTACACACAAATAGAAACTATTTCCTGTTCGTCTACCGCAATGTGTCGGAAACTATAAAAATAAGAAAGTTTTTGTCCTTAATCTACGATTTAGAGCATTCCCGAAGTCCGATTTTGATAAAAAGCTCGAAAATGAGAAATGCAAGTAACTGGTACAATTAGTCAGATACAACTACAAAGGTTGTTACCCCGGTCCTGTGCAGGCAGGCACAAAGCAAATGAGAGCTATGGCTGAGGTACCAAAGCACCATCCATCACATGATTTAATACGTATTCGATAGTCGGAGAAAGCACGAAGCATCAAATATTGGTTTTTCTGTAGGTTTTCTCACTTTGATGGAATATTTGTCTTGCCTTCGAACCGGACTTTGATGATCAAAAAGAGTTCTCATTTTGCACTGTCTCGTCAAAGTGACTCTTCCATGTAAAATACTGAGAAGCGCTCGGATTTGTTTGCCGTAGCATGATGTCACGTTTTGCGATTTTGGTAAACTACAGCAGACATCATATTCAATTATGTTTTCGTATGGGTTATGTTTTCTTTTGATGAGTTAGAATCGACATGGGCTAGCGCCAACATTCCGTGACAAAAAAGTGCTACGAGGCTGTTTCGATCTTACACACCAATAGAAACTATTTCCTGTTCGTCTACCGCAATGTGTCGGGAACTATAGAAATAAGGAAGTTTTTGTCCTTAATCTACGATTTAGAGCATTCCCGAAGTCCGATTTCGATAAAAAGCTCGAAAATGATAAATGCAAGTAACTGGTACAATTAGTCAGATACAACTACAAAGGTTGTTACTCCGGTCCTGTGAAGGCAGGCACAAAGCAAATGGGAGCTATGCCTGAGGTACCAAAGCACCATCCATCACATGATTTAATACGTATTTGATGCTCGGAGACAGCATGAAGCATCAAATATTGGTTTTTCTGTAGGCTTTGTCACTTTGATGGAATATTTGTCTTGCCTTCGAACCGGACTTTGATGATCAAAAAGAGTTCTCATTTTGCACTGTCTCGTCAAAGTGACTCTACCATGTAAAATACTGAGAAGCGCTCGGATTTGTTTGCCGTAGCATGATGTCACGTTTTGGCGATTTTGGTAAACTACATCAGACATCATATTCAATTATGTTTTCGTATGGGTTATGTTTTCTTTTGATAAGCTAGAATCGACATGGGCTAGGGTCAACATTCCGTGACAAAAAAGTGCTACGAGGCTGTTTCGATCTTACACACCAATAGAAACTATTTCCTGTTCGTCTACCGCAATGTGTCGGAAACTATAAAAATAAGAAAGTTTTTGTCCTTAATCAACGATTTAGAGCATCCCCGAAAACCGATTTCGCTGAAAAGCTCGAAAATGAGAAATGCAAGTAACTGGTACAATTAGTCAGATACAACTACAAAGGTTGTTACCCCGGTCCTGTGCAGGAAGGCACAAAGCAAATGGGAGCTATGCCTGAGGTATCAAATAACCATTCATCACATGATTTAATACGTATTCGATAGTCGGAGAAAGCACGAAGCATCAAATATTGGTTTTTCTGTAGGTTTTCTCACTTTGATGGAATATTTGTCTTGCCTTCGAACCGGACTTTGATGATCAAAAAGAGTTCTCATTTTGCACTGTATCGTCAAAGTGACTCTACCATGTAAAATACTGAGAAGCGCTCGGATTTGTTTGCCGTAGCATGATGTCACGTTTTGCGATTTTGGTAAACTACAGCAGACACATATTCAATTATGTTTTCGTATGGGCTAGGGCCAACATTCCGTGCAAAAACCAGTGCTAAGAGGCTGTTTCGATCATACACACCAATAGAAACTATTTCCTGTTCGTCTACCGCAATGTGTCGAAAACTATAAAAAAAAGAAAGTTTATGTCCTAAATCTATGCTTTAGAGCATTCCCGAAAACCGACATCGATAAAAAGCTCGAAAATGAGAAATGCAAGTAACCGGTACAATTATACAGGTACAACTACAAAGGTTGTTACCCCGGTCCTGTGCAGCAGGCACAAAGCAAATGAGAGCTATGGCTGAGGTATCAAATCACCATCCATCACATGATTTGATACGTATTTGATGCTCGGAGACAGCACGAAGCATCAAATATTGGTTTTTCTGTAGGCTTTCTCACTTTGATGGAATATTTGTCTTGCCTTCGAACCGGACTTTGATGATCAAAAAGAGTTCTCATTTTGCACTGTCTCGTCAAAGTGACTCTACCATGTAAAATACTGAGAAGCGCTCGGATTTGTTTGCCGTAGCATGATGTCACGTTTTGCGATTTTGGTAAACTACATCAGACATCATATTCAATTATGTTTTCGTATGGGTTATGTTTTCTTTTGATAAGCTAGAATCGACATGGGCTAGGGCCAACATATCGTGCAAAAAACAGTGCTAAGAGCTGTTTCGATCATACACACCAATAGAAACTATTTCCTGTTCGTCTACCGCAATGTGTCGGAAACTATAAAAATAAGAAAGTTTTTGTCCTTAATCAACGATTTAGAGCATCCCCGAAAACCGATTTCGCTGAAAAGCTCGAAAATGAGAAATGCAAGTAACTGGTACAATTAGTCAGATACAACTACAAAGGTTGTTACCCCGGTCCTGTGCAGGAAGGCACAAAGCAAATGGGAGCTATGCCTGAGGTATCAAATAACCATTCATCACATGATTTAATACGTATTCGATAGTCGGAGAAAGCACGAAGCATCAAATATTGGTTTTTCTGTAGGTTTTCTCACTTTGATGGAATATTTGTCTTGCCTTCGAACCGGACTTTGATGATCAAAAGAGTTCTCATTTTGCACTGTATCTACAAAGTGACTCTACCATGTAAATACTGAGAAGCGCTCGGATTTGTTTGCCGTAGCATGATGTCACGTTTTGCGATTTTGGTAAACTACAGTAGACACATATTCAATTATGTTTTCGTATGGGCTAGGGCCAACATTCCGTGCAAAAACCAGTGCTAAGAGGCTGTTTCGATCATACACACCAATAGAAACTATTTCCTGTTCGTCTACCGCAATGTGTCGAAAACTATAAAAAAAAGAAAGTTTATGTCCTAAATCTATGCTTTAGAGCATTCCCGAAAACCGACATCGATGAAAAGCTCGAAAATGAGAAATGCAAGTAACCGGTACAATTATACAGGTACAACTACAAAGGTTGTTACCCCGGTCCTGTCCAGGCAGGCACAAAGCAAATGCGAGCTATGACTGAGGTATCAAATCACCATCCATCACATGATTTGATACGTATTTGATGCTCGGAGACAGCACGAAGCATCAAATATTGGTTTTTCTGTAGGCTTCTCACTTTGATGGAATATTTGTCTTGCCTTCGAACCGGACTTTGATGATCAAAAAGAGTTCTCATTTTGCACTGTCTCGTCAAAGTGACTCTACCATGTAAAATACTAAGAAGCGCTCGGATTTGTTTGCCGTAGCATGATGTCACGTTTTGCGATTTTGGTAAACTACAACAGACATCATATTCAATTATGTTTTCGTATGGGTTATGTTTTCTTTTGATAAGCTAGAATCGACATGGGCTAGCGCCAACATTCCGTGACAAAAAAGTGCTACGAGGCTGTTTCGATCTTACACACCAATAGAAACTATTTCCTGTTCGTCTACCGCAATGTGTCGGGAAACTATAGAAATAAGGAAGTTTTTGTCCTTAATCTACGATTTAGAGCATTCCCGAAGTCCGATTTCGATAAAGCTCGAAAATGAGAAATGCAAGTAACTGGTACAATTAGTCAGATACAACTACAAAGGTTGTTACCCCGGTCCTGTGCAGGCAGGCACAAAGCAAATGAGAGCTATGGCTGAGGTACCAAAGCACCATCCATCACATGATTTAATACGTATTTGATGCTCGGAGACAGCACGAAGCATCAAATATTGGTTTTTCTGTAGGTTTTCTCACTTTGATGGAATATTGTCTTGCCTTCGAACCGACTTTGATGATCAAAAAGAGTTCTCATTTTGCACTGTCTCGTCAAAGTGACTCTACCATGTAAAATACTGAGAAGCGCTCGGATTTGTTTGCCGTAGCATGATGTCACGTTTTGCGATTTTGGTAAACTACAGCAGACATCATATTCAATTATGTTTTCGTATGGTTTATGTTTTCTTTTGATAAGCTAGAATCGACATGGGCTAGGGTCAACATTCCGTGACAAAAAAAGTGCTACGAGGCTGTTTCGATCTTACACACCAATAGAAACTATTTCCTGTTCGTCTACCGCAATGTGTCGGAAACTATAAAAATAAGGAAGTTTTTGTCCTTAATCTACGATTTAGAGCATTCCCGAAGTCCGATTTCGATAAAAAGCTCGAAAATGAGAAATGCAAGTAACTGGTACAATTAGTCAGATACAACTACAAAGGTTGTTACCCCGGTCCTGTGCAGGCAGGCACAAAGCAAATGGGAGCTATGCCTGAGGTATCAAATCACCATCCATCACATGATTTAATACGTATTTGATGCTCGGAGACAGCATGAAGCATCAAATATTGGTTTTTCTGTAGGCTTTCTCACTTTGATGGAATATTTGTCTTGCCTTCGAACCGGACTTTGATGATCAAAAAGAGTTCTCATTTTGCACTGTCTCGTCAAAGTGACTCTACCATGTAAAATACTGAGAAGCGCTCGGATTTGTTTGCCGTAGCATGATGTCACGTTTTGCGATTTTGGTAAACTACAGCAGACATCATATTCAATTATGTTTCGTATGGGTTATGTTTTCTTTTGATAAGCTAGAATCGACATGGGCTAGGGTCAACATTCCGTGACAAAAAAAAGTGCTACGAGGCTGTTTCGATCTTACACACCAATAGAAACTATTTCCTGTTCGTCTACCGCAATGTGTCGGGAACTATAGAAATAAGGAAGTTTTTGTCCTTAATCTACGAATTTAGAGCATTCCCGAAGTCCGATTTCGATAAAAAGCTCGAAAATGAGAAATGCAAGTAACTGGTACAATTAGTCAGATACAACTACAAAGGTTGTTACCCCGGTCCTGTGCAGGCAGCACAAAGCAAATGGGAGCTATGCCTGAGGTATCAAATCACCATCCATCACATGATTTAATACGTATTTGATGCTCGGAGACAGCACGGAAGCATCAAATATTGGTTTTTCTGTAGGCTTTCTCACTTTGATGGAATATTTGTCTTGCCTTCGAACCGGACTTTGATGATCAAAAAGAGTTCTCATTTTGCACTGTCTCGTCAAAGTGACTCTACCATGTAAAATACTGAGAAGCGCTCGGATTTGTTTGCCGTAGCATGATGTCACGTTTTGCGATTTTGGTAAACTACAGCAGACATCATATTCAATTATGTTTTCGTATGGGTTATGTTTTCTTTTCATGAGTTAGAATCGACATGGGCTAGCGCCAACATTCCGTGAAAGAAAAAGTGCTACGAGGCTGTTTCGATCTTACACACCAATAGAAACTATTTCCTGTTCGTCTACCGCAATGTGTCGGAAACTATAAAAATAAGGATGTTTTTGTCCTTAATCTACGATTTAGAGCATTCCCGAAGTCCGATTTTGATAAAAAGCTCGAAAATGAGAAATGCAAGTAACTGGTACAATTAGTCAGATACAACTACAAAGGTTGTTACCCCGGTCCTGTGCAGGCAGGCACAAAGCAAATGGGAGCTATGCCTGAGGTATCAAATCACCATCCATCACATGATTTGATACGTATTTGATGCTCGGAGACAGCACGAAGCATCAAATATTGGTTTTTCTGTAGGCTTTCTCACTTTGATGGAATATTTGTCTTGCCTTCGAACCGGACTTTGATGATCAAAAAGAGTTCTCATTTTGCACTGTATCGTCAAAGTGACTCTACCATGTAAAATACTGAGAAGCGCTCGGATTTGTTTGCCGTAGCATGATGTCACGTTTTGCGATTTTGGTAAACTACAGCAGACATCATATTCAATATGTTTTCGTATGGGTTATGTTTTCTTTTCATGAGTTAGAATCGACATGGGCTAGCGCCAACATTCCGTGACAGAAAAAGTGCTACGAGGCTGTTTCGATGTTACACACCAATAGAAACTATTTCCTGTTCGTCTACCGCAATGTGTCGGGAACTATAAAAATAAGGATGTTTTTGTCCTTAATCTACGATTTAGAGCATTCCCGAAGTCCGATTCGATAAAAAGCTCGAAAATGAGAAATGCAAGTAACTGGTACAATTAGTCAGATACAACTACAAAGGTTGTTACCCCGGTTCTGTGCAGGCAGGCACAAAGCAAATGGGAGCTATGCCTGAGTATCAAATCACCATCCATCACATGATTTAATACGTATGTGATGCTCGGAGACAGCACGAAGCATCAAATATTGGTTTTTCTGTAGCTTTCTCACTTTGATGGAATATTTGTCTTGCCTTCGAACCGGACTTTGATGATCAAAAAGAGTTCTCATTTTGCACTGTCTCGTCAAAGTGACTCTACCATGTAAAATACTGAGAAGCGCTCGGATTTGTTTGCCGTAGCATGATGTCACGTTTTGCGATTTTGGTAAACTACAGCAGACATCATATTCAATTATGTTTTCGTATGGATTATGTTTTCTTTTGATAAGCTAGAATCGACATGGGCTAGGGTCAACATTCCGTGACAAAAAAAGTGCTACGAGGCTGTTTCGATCTTACACACAAATAGAAACTATTTCCTGTTCGTCTACCGCAATGTGTCGGAAACTATAAAAAAAGAAAGTTTTTGTCCTTAATCAACGATTTAGAGCATTCCCGAAAACCGATTTCGCTGAAAAGCTCGAAGATGAGAAATGCAACAAACTGGTACAATTAGTCACATAAAACTACAAAGGTTGTTACCCCGGTCCTGTGCAGGCAGGCACAAAGCAAATGCGAGCTATGACTGAGGTATCAAATCACCATCCATCACATGATTTGATACGTATTTGATGCTCGGAGACAGCATGAAGCATCAAATATTGGTTTTTCTGTAGGCTTTCTCACTTTGATGGAATATTTGTCTTGCCTTCGAACCGGGACTTTGATGATCAAAAAGAGTTCTCATTTTGCACTGTCTCGTCAAAGTGACTCTACCATGAAAAATACTGAGAAGCGCTCGGATTTGTTTGCCGTAGCATGATGTCACGTTTTGCGATTTGGTAAACTACAGCAGACATCATATTCAATTATGTTTTCGTATGGGTTATGTTTTCTTTTCATGAGTTAGAATCGACATGGGCTAGCGCCAACATTCCGTGACAGAAAAAGTGCTACGAGGCTGTTTCGATGTTACACACCAATAGAAACTATTTCCTGTTCGTCTACCGCAATGTGTCGGAAACTATAAAAATAAGAAAGTTTTTGTCCTTAATCAACGATTTAGAGCATTCCCGAAGTCCGATTTCGCTGAAAAGCTCGAAGATGAGAGATGCAACAAACTGGTACAATTAGTTACATACAACTACAAAGGTTGTTACCCCGGTCCTGTGCAGGCAGACAAAGCAAATGAGAGCTATGCCTGAGGTATCAAATCACCATCCATCACATTATTTAATACGTATTTGATGCTCGGAGACAGCACGAAGCATCAAATATTGGTTTTTCTGTAGGCTTTCTCACTTTGATGGAATATTTGTCTTGCCTTCGAACCGGACTTTGATGATCAAAAAGAGTTCTCATTTTGCACTGTATCGTCAAAGTGACTCAACCATGTAAAATACTGAGAAGCGCTCGGATTTGTTTGCCGTAGCATGATGTCACGTTTTGCGATTTTGGTAAACTACAGCAGACATCATATTCAATTATGTTTTCGTATGGGTTATGTTTTTTTTTGATAAGCTAATCGACATGGGCTAGCGGCAACATTCCGTGACAAAAAAAGTGCTACGAGGCTGTTTCGATCTTACACACCAATAGAAACTATTTCCTGTTCGTCTACCGCAATGTGTCGGGAACTATAAAAATAAGGATGTTTTTGTCCTTAATCTACGATTTAGAGCATTCCCGAAGTCCGATTTCGATAAAAAGCTCGAAAATGAGAAATGCAAGTAACTGGTACAATTAGTCAGATACAACTACAAAGGTTGTTACCCCGGTCCTGTGAAGGCAGGCACAAAGCAAATGAGAGCTATGGCTGAGGTACCAAAGCACCATCCATCACATGATTTAATACGTATTTGATGCTCGGAGACAGCATGAAGCATCAAATATTGGTTTTTCTGTAGGCTTTCTCACTTTGATGGAGTATTTGTCTTGCCTTCGAACCGGACTTTGATGATCAAAAAGAGTTCTCATTTTGCACTGTATCGTCAAAGTGACTCTACCATGTAAAATACTGAGAAGCGCTCGGATTTGTTTGCCGTAGCATGATGTCACGTTTTGCGATTTTGGTAAACTACAGCAGACATCATATTCAATTATGTTTTCGTATGGGTTATGTTTTCCTTTGATAAGCTAGAATCGACATGGGCTAGGGTCAACATTCCGTGACAAAAAAAGTGCTACGAGGCTGTTTCGATCTTACACACAAATAGAAACTATTTCCTGTTCGTCTACCGCAATGTGTCGGGAACTATAGAAATAAGGAAGTTTTTGTCCTTAATCAACGATTTAGAGCATTCCCGAAAACCGATTTCGCTGAAAAGCTGGAAGATGAGAAATGCAACAAACTGGTACAATTAGTCAGATACAACTACAAAGGTTGTTACCCCGGTCCT
>CAJNAR010000116.1:0-21479 GCA_905220665.1 Albugo candida | reverse complement strand
AAGAGCATACGACTGGTATGCTTCTCAGAATCAAAAGGCTGCAATACATACCGTAGCCAGCAGGAACATTAAAAAAAAAGGCTAAAAATGTGCGGATATGTAGTTTAGTTATCAGTTTCGACTGGTGAATAGGATGTTCTGCTGCATTTAAACCATAGCATTAAAAGCACACTTTCGCAATCGATCACGTTTAATTCATTAGTTTTGTGCGACACGTGAGTTCTCTAAGATTGGAGTAGCCTCTTTTCTGTTTTGGTTCTGTGTCTATAAGACTAAAACTCATGAATGAACTATTTCTTTTGATCACAGGAAGTTGTACAAGAACATAAGACTGGTATGCTTCTCGGAATCAAAAGACTGCAATACATACCGTAGCCAGCAGGAACCTTACAAAAAAAAGGCTAAAAATGTGCGGATATGTAGTTTAGTTATCAGTTTCGACTGGTGAATTGGATGTTCTGCTGCATTTAAACCATAGCATTAAAAGCACACTTTCGCAATCGATCACGTTTAATTCATTAGTTTTGTGCGGACACGTGAGTTCTCTAAGATTGGAGTAGCCTCTTTTCTGTTTTGGTTCTGTGTCTATAAGACTAAAACTCATGAATGAACTATTTCTTTTGATCACAGGAAGTTGTACAAGAGCATAAGACTGGTATGCTTCTCAGAATCAAAAGGCTGCAATACATACCGTAGCCAGCAGGAACATTACAAAAAAATGGCTCAAAATGTGCGGATATGTAGTTTAGTTATCAGTTTCGACTGGTGAATAGGATGTTCTGCTGCATTTAAACCATAGCATTAAAAGCACACTTTCGCAATCGATCACGTTTAATTCATTAGTTTTGTGCGGACACGTGAGTTCTCTAAGATTGGAGTAGCGTCTTTTCTTTCTGGTTCTGTGTCTTTAAGACTAAAACTCATGAATGAACTATTTCTTTTGATCACAGGAAGTTGTACAAGAGCATACGACTGGTATGCTTCTCAGAATCAAAAGACTGCAATATATACCGTAGCCAGCAGGAACATTAAAAAAAGGCTAAAAATGTGCGGATATGTAGTTTAGTTATCAGTTTCGACTGGTGAATAGGATGTTCTGCTGCATTTAAACCATAGCATTAAAAGCACACTTTCGCAATCGATCACGTTTAATTCATTAGTTTTGTGCGAACACGTGAGTTCTCTAAGATTGGAGTAGCGTCTTTTCTTTCTGGTTCTGTGTCTTTAAGACTAAAACTCATGAATGAACTATTTCTTTTGATCACAGGAAGTTGTACAAGAGCATACGACTGGTATGCTTCTCAGAATTAAAAGACTGCAATACATACCGTAGCCAGCAGGAACATTACAAAAAAATGGCTAAAAATGTGCTCATATGTAGTTTAGTTACAAGTTTCGACTGGTGAATTGGATTTACTGTTGCATTTACGACCATAGCATTAAAAGCACACATTTGCAATCAGTCACGTTTAATTCATTATTTTTGTGAGAATGAATGAACTATTTCTTTCGATCACAGGAAGTTGTACAAGAAGATACGACTGGTAAGCTTCTCAGAATCAAAAGGCTGCAATACATACCGTAGCCAGCAGGAACATTACAAAAAAATGGCTAAAAATGTGCGGATATGTAGTTTAGTTATCAGTTTCGACTGGTGATTTGGATGTTCTGCTGCATTTACGACCGTAGCATTAAAAGCACACTTTCGAAATCGATCACGTTTAATTCAATATTTTTGTGCGAACACGTGAGTTTTCTAAGATTGGAGTAGCGTCTTTCCTTTCTGGTTCTGTGTCTATAAGGCTTAAACTCATGAATGAACTATTTCTTTTGATCAGAGGAAGTTGTACAAGAGCATACGACTGGTATGCTTCTCAGAATTAAAAGACTGCAATATATACCGTAGCCAGCAGGAACATTACAAAAAAAGGCTAAAAATGTGCGGATTTGTAGTTTAGTTATCAGTTTCGACTGGTGAATTGGATGTTCTGCTGCATTAACGACCATAGAATTAAAAGCACACTTTCGCAATCGATCACGTTTAATTCATTAGTTTTGTGCGAACACGTGAGTTTTCTAAGATTGGAGTAGCGTCTTTCCTTTCTGGTTCTGTGTCTATAAGGCTTAAACTCATGAATGGACTATTTCTTTTGATCACAGGAAGTTGTACAAGAGCATAAGACTGGTATGCTTCTCAGAATCAAAAGGCTGCAATACATACCGTAGCCAGCAGGAACATTACAAAAAAATGGCTAAAAATGTGCGGATATGTAGTTTAGTTATCAGTTTCGACTGGTGAATTGGATGTTCTGCTGCATTTACGACCGTAGCATTAAAAGCACACTTTCGAAATCGATCACGTTTAATTCAATATTTTTGTGCGAACACGTGAGTTTTCTAAGATTGGAGTAGCGTCTTTCCTTTCTGGTTCTGTGTCTATAAGGCTTAAACTCATGAATGAACTATTTCTTTTGATCACAGGAAGTTGTACAAGAACATACGACTGGTATGCTTCTCAGAATTAAAAGACTGCAATATATACCGTAGCCAGCAGGAACATTAAAAAAAAGGCTAAAAATGTGCGGATATGTAGTTTAGTTATCAGTTTCGACTGGTGAATAGGATGTTCTGCTGCATTTAAACCATAGCATTAAAAGCACACTTTCGCAATCGATCACGTTTAATTCATTAGTTTTGTGCGGACACGTGAGTTCTCTAAGATTGGAGTAGCGTCTTTTCTTTCTGGTTCTGTGTCTTTAAGACTAAAACTCATGAATGAACTATTTCTTTTGATCACAGGAAGTTGTACAAGAGCATAAGACTGGTATGCTTCTCAGAATTAAAAGACTGCAATATATACCGTAGCCAGCAGGAACATTAAAAAAAAGGCTAAAAATGTGCGGATATGTAGTTTAGTTATCAGTTTCGACTGGTGAATAGGATGTTCTGCTGCATTTAAACCATAGCATTAAAAGCACACTTTCGCAATCGATCACGTTTAATTCATTAGTTTTGTGCGAACACGTGAGTTCTCTAAGATTGGAGTAGCCTCTTTTCTGTTTTGGTTCTGTGTCTATAAGACTAAAACTCATGAATGAACTATTTCTTTGGATCACAGGAAGTTGTACAAGAACATACGACTGGTATGCTTCTCAGAATTAAAAGACTGCAATATATACCGTAGCCAGCAGGAACATTAAAAAAAAGGCTAAAAATGTGCGGATATGTAGTTTAGTTATCAGTTTCGACTGGTGAATAGGATGTTCTGCTGCATTTAAACCATAGCATTAAAAGCACACTTTCGCAATCGATCACGTTTAATTCATTAGTTTTGTGCGGACACGTGAGTTCTCTAAGATTGGAGTAGCCTCTTTTCTGTTTTGGTTCTGTGTCTATAAGGCTTAAACTCATGAATGAACTATTCCTTTTGATCACAGGAAGTTGTACAAGAAGATACGACTGGTAAGCTTCTCAGAATCAAAAGGCTGCAATACATACCGTAGCCAGCAGGAACCTTACAAAAAAATGGCTAAAAATGTACGGATATGTAGTTTAGTTATCAGTTTCGACTGGTGAATTGGATGTTCTGCTGCATTTACGACCATAGCATTAAAAGCACACATTTGCAATCAGTCACGTTTAATTCATTATTTTTGTGAGAATGAATGAACTATTTCTTTCGATCACAGGAAGTTGTACAAGAAGATACGACTGGTAAGCTTCTCAGAATCAAAAGGCTGCAATAAATACCGTAGCCAGCAGGAACATTACAAAAAAATGGCTAAAAATGTGCGGATATGTAGTTTAGTTATCAGTTTCGACTGGTGAATTGGATGTTCTGCTGCATTTACGACCGTAGCATTAAAAGCACACTTTCGAAATCGATCACGTTTAATTCAATATTTTTGTGCGAACACGTGAGTTTTCTAAGATTGGAGTAGCGTCTTTCCTTTCTGGTTCTGTGTCTATAAGGCTTAAACTCATGAATGAACTATTCCTTTTGATCACAGGAAGTTGTACAAGAGCATACGACTGGTATGCTTCTCAGAATTAAAAGACTGCAATATATACCGTAGCCAGCAGGAACATTAAAAAAAAGGCTAAAAATGTGCGGATATGTAGTTTAGTTATCAGTTTCGACTGGTGAATAGGATGTTCTGCTGCATTTAAACCATAGCATTAAAAGCACACTTTCGCAATCGATCACGTTTAATTCATTAGTTTTGTGCGGACACGTGAGTTCTCTAAGATTGGAGTAGCCTCTTTTCTGTTTTGGTTCTGTGTCTATAAGGCTTAAACTCATGAATGAACTATTCCTTTTGATCACAGGAAGTTGTACAAGAAGATACGACTGGTAAGCTTCTCAGAATCAAAAGGCTCCAATACATACCGTAGCCAGCAGGAACATTACAAAAAAATGGCTAAAAATGTGCGGATATGTAGTTTAGTTATCAGTTTCGACTGGTGAATTGGATGTTCTGCTGCATTTACGACCGTAGCATTAAAAGCACACTTTCGAAATCGATCACGTTTAATTCATTATTTTTGTGCGAACACGTGAGTTTTCTAAGATTGGAGTAGCGTCTTTCCTTTCTGGTTCTGTGTCTATAAGGCTTAAACTCATGAATGAACTATTTCTTTTGATCACAGGAAGTTGTACAAGAGCATACGACTGGTATGCTTCTCAGAATTAAAAGACTGCAATATATACCGTAGCCAGCAGGAACATTACAAAAAAAGGCTAAAAATGTGCGGATTTGTAGTTTAGTTAGCAGTTTCGACTGGTGAATTGGATGTTCTGCTGCATTAACGACCATAGAATTAAAAGCACACTTTCGCAATCGATCACGTTTAATTCATTATTTTTGTGCGAACACGTGAGTTTTCTAAGATTGGAGTAGCCTCTTTTCTGTTTTGGTTCTCTGTCTATAAGACTAAAACTCATGCATGAACTATTTCTTTTGATCACAGGAAGTTGTACAAAAACATACGACTGGTATGCTTCTCAGAATCAAAAGGCTGCAATACATACCGTAGCCAGCAGGAACATTAAAAAAAAGGCTAAAAATGTGCGGATATGTAGTTTAGTTATCAGTTTCGACTGGTGAATTGGATGTTCTGCTGCATTAACGACCATAGAATTAAAAGCACACTTTCGCAATCGATCACGTTTAATTCATTATTTTTGTGCGAACACGTGAGTTTTCTAAGATTGGAGTAGCGTCTTTTCTTTCTGGTTCTGTGTCTTTAAGACTAAAACTCATGAATGAACTATTTCTTTTGATCACAGGAAGTTGTACAAGAGCATAAGACTGGTATGCTTCTCAGAATCAAAAGGCTGCAATACATACCGTAGCCAGCAGGAACATTACAAAAAAATGGCTAAAAATGTGCGGATATGTAGTTTAGTTATCAGTTTCGACTGGTGAATAGGATGTTCTGCTGCATTTAAACCATAGCATTAAAAGCACACTTTCGCAATCGATCACGTTTAATTCATTAGTTTTGTGCGAACACGTGAGTTCTCTAAGATTGGAGTAGCCTCTTTTCTGTTTTGGTTCTGTGTCTATAAGACTAAAACTCATGAATGAACTATTTCTTTTGATCACAGGAAGTTGTACAAGAACATACGACTGGTATGCTTCTCAGAATTAAAAGACTGCAATATATACCGTAGCCAGCAGGAACATTAAAAAAAAGGCTAAAAATGTGCGGATATGTAGTTTAGTTATCAGTTTCGACTGGTGAATAGGATGTTCTGCTGCATTTAAACCATAGCATTAAAAGCACACTTTCGCAATCGATCACGTTTAATTCATTAGTTTTGTGCGGACACGTGAGTTCTCTAAGATTGGAGTAGCCTCTTTTCTGTTTTGGTTCTGTGTCTATAAGACTTAAACTCATGAATGAACTATTTCTTTTGATCACAGGAAGTTGTACAAGAACATAAGACTGGTATGCTTCTCGGAATCAAAAGACTGCAATACATACCGTAGCCAGCAGGAACCTTACAAAAAAATGGCTAAAAATGTGCGGATATGTAGTTTAGTTATCAGTTTCGACTGGTGAATTGGATGTTCTGCTGCATTTACGACCATAGCATTAAAAGCACACATTTGCAATCAGTCACGTTTAATTCATTAGTTTTGTGCGAACACGTGAGTTCTCTAAGATTGGAGTAGCCTCTTTTCTGTTTTGGTTCTGTGTCTATAAGGCTTAAACTCATGAATGAACTATTCCTTTTGATCACAGGAAGTTGTACAAGAAGATACGACTGGTAAGCTTCTCAGAATCAAAAGGCTGCAATACATACCGTAGCCAGCAGGAACATTACAAAAAAATGGCTAAAAATGTGCTCATATGTAGTTTAGTTACAAGTTTCGACTGGTGAATTGGATCTACTGTTGCATTTACGACCATAGCATTAAAAGCACACATTTGCAATCAGTCACGTTTAATTCATTATTTTTGAGAGAATGAATGAACTATTTCTTTCGATCACAGGAAGTTGTACAAGAAGATACGACTGGTAAGCTTCTCAGAATCAAAAGGCTGCAATACATACCGTAGCCAGCAGGAACATTACAAAAAAATGGCTAAAAATGTGCGGATATGTAGTTTAGTTATCAGTTTCGACTGGTGAATTGGATGTTCTGCTGCATTTACGACCGTAGCATTAAAAGCACACTTTCGAAATCGATCACGTTTAATTCAATATTTTTGTGCGAACACGTGAGTTTTCTAAGATTGGAGTAGCGTCTTTCCTTTCTGGTTCTGTGTCTATAAGGCTTAAACTCATGAATGAACTATTTCTTTTGATCACAGGAAGTTGTACAAGAGCATACGACTGGTATGCTTCTCAGAATTAAAAGACTGCAATATATACCGTAGCCAGCAGGAACATTAAAAAAAAAGGCTAAAAATGTGCGGATATGTAGTTTAGTTATCAGTTTCGACTGGTGAATTGGATGTTCTGCTGCATTAACGACCATAGAATTAAAAGCACACTTTCGCAATCGATCACGTTTAATTCATTATTTTTGTGCGAACACGTGAGTTTTCTAAGATTGGAGTAGCGTCTTTTCTTTCTGGTTCTGTGTCTTTAAGACTAAAACTCATGAATGAACTATTTCTTTTGATCACAGGAAGTTGTACAAGAGCATAAGACTGGTATGCTTCTCAGAATCAAAAGGCTGCAATACATACCGTAGCCAGCAGGAACATTACAAAAAAATGGCTAAAAATGTGCGGATATGTAGTTTAGTTATCAGTTTCGACTGGTGAATTGGATGTTCTGCTGCATTTAAACCATAGCATTAAAAGCACACTTTCGCAATCGATCACGTTTAATTCATTAGTTTTGTGCGAACACGTGAGTTCTCTAAGATTGGAGTAGCCTCTTTTCTGTTTTGGTTCTGTGTCTATAAGACTAAAACTCATGAATGAACTATTTCTTTTGATCACAGGAAGTTGTACAAGAACATACGACTGGTATGCTTCTCAGAATTAAAAGACTGCAATATATACCGTAGCCAGCAGGAACATTAAAAAAAAGGCTAAAAATGTGCGGATATGTAGTTTAGTTATCAGTTTCGACTGGTGAATAGGATGTTCTGCTGCATTTAAACCATAGCATTAAAAGCACACTTTCGCAATCGATCACGTTTAATTCATTAGTTTTGTGCGGACACGTGAGTTCTCTAAGATTGGAGTAGCGTCTTTTCTTTCTGGTTCTGTGTCTTTAAGACTAAAACTCATGAATGAACTATTTCTTTTGATCACAGGAAGTTGTACAAGAGCATACGACTGGTATGCTTCTCAGAATTAAAAGACTGCAATATATACCGTAGCCAGCAGGAACATTAAAAAAAAGGCTAAAAATGTGCGGATATGTAGTTTAGTTATCAGTTTCGACTGGTGAATAGGATGTTCTGCTGCATTTAAACCATAGCATTAAAAGCACACTTTCGCAATCGATCACGTTTAATTCATTAGTTTTGTGCGAACACGTGAGTTCTCTAAGATTGGAGTAGCCTCTTTTCTGTTTTGGTTCTGTGTCTATAAGACTAAAACTCATGAATGAACTATTTCTTTTGATCACAGGAAGTTGTACAAGAACATACGACTGGTATGCTTCTCAGAATTAAAAGACTGCAATATATACCGTAGCCAGCAGGAACATTAAAAAAAAGGCTAAAAATGTGCGGATATGTAGTTTAGTTATCAGTTTCGACTGGTGAATAGGATGTTCTGCTGCATTTAAACCATAGCATTAAAAGCACACTTTCGCAATCGATCACGTTTAATTCATTAGTTTTGTGCGGACACGTGAGTTCTCTAAGATTGGAGTAGCCTCTTTTCTGTTTTGGTTCTGTGTCTATAAGACTTAAACTCATGAATGAACTATTTCTTTTGATCACAGGAAGTTGTACAAGAAGATACGACTGGTAAGCTTCTCAGAATCAAAAGGCTGCAATACATACCGTAGCCAGCAGGAACCTTACAAAAAAATGGCTAAAAATGTACCGATATGTAGTTTAGTTATCAGTTTCGACTGGTGAATTGGATGTTCTGCTGCATTTACGACCATAGCATTAAAAGCACACATTTGCAATCAGTCACGTTTAATTCATTATTTTTGTGAGAATGAATGAACTATTTCTTTCGATCACAGGAAGTTGTACAAGAAGATACGACTGGTAAGCTTCTCAGAATCAAAAGGCTGCAATAAATACCGTAGCCAGCAGGAACATTACAAAAAAATGGCTAAAAATGTGCGGATATGTAGTTTAGTTATCAGTTTCGACTGGTGAATTGGATGTTCTGCTGCATTTACGACCGTAGCATTAAAAGCACACTTTCGAAATCGATCACGTTTAATTCAATATTTTTGTGCGAACACGTGAGTTTTCTAAGATTGGAGTAGCGTCTTTCCTTTCTGGTTCTGTGTCTATAAGGCTTAAACTCATGAATGAACTATTTCTTTTGATCACAGGAAGTTGTACAAAACATAAGACTGGTATGCTTCTCAGAATTAAAAGACTGCAATATATACCGTAGCCAGCAGGAACATTAAAAAAAAGGCTAAAAATGTGCGGATATGTAGTTTAGTTATCAGTTTCGACTGGTGAATAGGATGTTCTGCTGCATTTAAACCATAGCATTAAAAGCACACTTTCGCAACCGATCACGTTTAATTCATTAGTTTTGTGCGGACACGTGAGTTCTCTAAGATTGGAGTAGCCTCTTTTCTGTTTTGGTTCTGTGTCTATAAGGCTTAAACTCATGAATGAACTATTCCTTTTGATCACAGGAAGTTGTACAAGAAGATACGACTGGTAAGCTTCTCAGAATCAAAAGGCTCCAATACATACCGTAGCCAGCAGGAACATTACAAAAAAATGGCTCAAAATGTGCGGATATGTAGTTTAGTTATCAGTTTCGACTGGTGAATAGGATGTTCTGCTGCATTTACGACCGTAGCATTAAAAGCACACTTTCGAAATCGATCACGTTTAATTCATTATTTTTGTGCGAACACGTGAGTTTTCTAAGATTGGAGTAGCGTCTTTCCTTTCTGGTTCTGTGTCTATAAGGCTTAAACTCATGAATGAACTATTTCTTTTGATCACAGGAAGTTGTACAAGAGCATACGACTGGTATGCTTCTCAGAATTAAAAGACTGCAATATATACCGTAGCCAGCAGGAACATTACAAAAAAAGGCTAAAAATGTGCGGATTTGTAGTTTAGTTAGCAGTTTCGACTGGTGAATTGGATGTTCTGCTGCATTAACGACCATAGAATTAAAAGCACACTTTCGCAATCGATCACGTTTAATTCATTAGTTTTGTGCGAACACGTGAGTTTTCTAAGATTGGAGTAGCCTCTTTTCTGTTTTGGTTCTCTGTCTATAAGACTAAAACTCATGCATGAACTATTTCTTTTGATCACAGGAAGTTGTACAAAAACATACGACTGGTATGCTTCTCAGAATCAAAAGGCTGCAATACATACCGTAGCCAGCAGGAACATTACAAAAAAATGGCTAAAAATGTGCGGATATGTAGTTTAGTTATCAGTTTCGACTGGTGAATTGGATGTTCTGCTGCATTAACGACCATAGAATTAAAAGCACACTTTCGCAATCGATCACGTTTAATTCATTATTTTTGTGCGAACACGTGAGTTTTCTAAGATTGGAGTAGCGTCTTTTCTTTCTGGTTCTGTGTCTTTAAGACTAAAACTCATGAATGAACTATTTCTTTTGATCACAGGAAGTTGTACAAGAGCATAAGACTGGTATGCTTCTCAGAATCAAAAGGCTGCAATACATACCGTAGCCAGCAGGAACATTACAAAAAAATGGCTAAAAATGTGCGGATATGTAGTTTAGTTATCAGTTTCGACTGGTGAATAGGATGTTCTGCTGCATTTAAACCATAGCATTAAAAGCACACTTTCGCAATCGATCACGTTTAATTCATTAGTTTTGTGCGAACACGTGAGTTCTCTAAGATTGGAGTAGCCTCTTTTCTGTTTTGGTTCTGTGTCTATAAGACTAAAACTCATGAATGAACTATTTCTTTTGATCACAGGAAGTTGTACAAGAACATACGACTGGTATGCTTCTCAGAATTAAAAGACTGCAATATATACCGTAGCCAGCAGGAACATTAAAAAAAAGGCTAAAAATGTGCGGATATGTAGTTTAGTTATCAGTTTCGACTGGTGAATAGGATGTTCTGCTGCATTTAAACCATAGCATTAAAAGCACACTTTCGCAATCGATCACGTTTAATTCATTAGTTTTGTGCGAACACGTGAGTTCTCTAAGATTGGAGTAGCCTCTTTTCTGTTTTGGTTCTGTGTCTATAAGACTTAAACTCATGAATGAACTATTTCTTTTGATCACAGGAAGTTGTACAAGAAGATACGACTGGTAAGCTTCTCAGAATCAAAAGGCTGCAATACATACCGTAGCCAGCAGGAACCTTACAAAAAAATGGCTAAAAATGTACCGATATGTAGTTTAGTTATCAGTTTCGACTGGTGAATTGGATGTTCTGCTGCATTTACGACCATAGCATTAAAAGCACACATTTGCAATCAGTCACGTTTAATTCATTATTTTTGTGAGAATGAATGAACTATTTCTTTCGATCACAGGAAGTTGTACAAGAAGATACGACTGGTAAGCTTCTCAGAATCAAAAGGCTGCAATAATACCGTAGCCAGCAGGAACATTACAAAAAAAGGCTAAAAATGTGCGGATATGTAGTTTAGTTATCAGTTTCGACTGGTGAATTGGATGTTCTGCTGCATTTACGACCGTAGCATTAAAAGCACACTTTCGAAATCGATCACGTTTAATTCAATATTTTTGTGCGAACACGTGAGTTTTCTAAGATTGGAGTAGCGTCTTTCCTTTCTGGTTCTGTGTCTATAAGGCTTAAACTCATGAATGAACTATTTCTTTTGATCACAGGAAGTTGTACAAGAGCATACGACTGGTATGCTTCTCAGAATTAAAAGACTGCAATATATACCGTAGCCAGCAGGAACATTAAAAAAAAGGCTAAAAATGTGCGGATATGTAGTTTAGTTATCAGTTTCGACTGGTGAATAGGATGTTCTGCTGCATTTAAACCATAGCATTAAAAGCACACTTTCGCAATCGATCACGTTTAATTCATTAGTTTTGTGCGGACACGTGAGTTCTCTAAGATTGGAGTAGCCTCTTTTCTGTTTTGGTTCTGTGTCTATAAGGCTTAAACTCATGAATGAACTATTCCTTTTGATCACAGGAAGTTGTACAAGAAGATACGACTGGTAAGCTTCTCAGAATCAAAAGGCTCCAATACATACCGTAGCCAGCAGGAACATTACAAAAAAATGGCTAAAAATGTGCGGATATGTAGTTTAGTTATCAGTTTCGACTGGTGAATTGGATGTTCTGCTGCATTTACGACCGTAGCATTAAAAGCACACTTTCGAAATCGATCACGTTTAATTCATTATTTTTGTGCGAACACGTGAGTTTTCTAAGATTGGAGTAGCGTCTTTCCTTTCTGGTTCTGTGTCTATAAGGCTTAAACTCATGAATGAACTATTTCTTTTGATCACAGGAAGTTGTACAAGAGCATACGACTGGTATGCTTCTCAGAATTAAAAGACTGCAATATATACCGTAGCCAGCAGGAACATTACAAAAAAAGGCTAAAAATGTGCGGATTTGTAGTTTAGTTAGCAGTTTCGACTGGTGAATTGGATGTTCTGCTGCATTAACGACCATAGAATTAAAAGCACACTTTCGCAATCGATCACGTTTAATTCATTAGTTTTGTGCGAACACGTGAGTTTTCTAAGATTGGAGTAGCCTCTTTTCTGTTTTGGTTCTCTGTCTATAAGACTAAAACTCATGCATGAACTATTTCTTTTGATCACAGGAAGTTGTACAAAAACATACGACTGGTATGCTTCTCAGAATCAAAAGGCTGCAATACATACCGTAGCCAGCAGGAACATTACAAAAAATTGGCTAAAAATGTGCGGATATGTAGTTTAGTTATCAGTTTCGACTGGTGAATTGGATGTTCTGCTGCATTAACGACCATAGAATTAAAAGCACACATTTGCAATTAGTCACGTTTAATTCATTATTTTTGTGAGAATGAATGAACTATTTCTTTCGATCACAGGAAGTTGTACAAGAAGATACGTCTCGTAAGCTTCTCAGAATCAAAAGGCTGCAATACATACCGTAGCCAGCAGGAACATTACAAAAAAATGGCTAAAAATGTGCGGATATGTAGTTTAGTTATCAGTTTCGACTGGTGAATTGGATGTTCTGCTGCATTTACGACCGTAGCATTAAAAGCACACTTTCGAAATCGATCACGTTTAATTCATTATTTTTGTGCGAACACGTGAGTTTTCTAAGATTGGAGTAGCGTCTTTTCTTTCTGGTTCTGTGTCTTTAAGACTAAAACTCATGAATGAACTATTTCTTTTGATCACAGGAAGTTGTACAAGAGCATAAGACTGGTATGCTTCTCAGAATCAAAAGGCTGCAATACATACCGTAGCCAGCAGGAACATTACAAAAAAATGGCTAAAAATGTGCGGATATGTAGTTTAGTTATCAGTTTCGACTGGTGAATAGGATGTTCTGCTGCATTTAAACCATAGCATTAAAAGCACACTTTCGCAATCGATCACGTTTAATTCATTAGTTTTGTGCGAACACGTGAGTTCTCTAAGATTGGAGTAGCCTCTTTTCTGTTTTGGTTCTGTGTCTATAAGACTAAAACTCATGAATGAACTATTTCTTTTGATCACAGGAAGTTGTACAAGAGCATAAGACTGGTATGCTTCTCAGAATCAAAAGGCTGCAATACATACCGTAGCCAGCAGGAACATTACAAAAAAATGGCTAAAAATGTGCGGATATGTAGTTTAGTTATCAGTTTCGACTGGTGAATAGGATGTTCTGCTGCATTTAAACCATAGCATTAAAAGCACACTTTCGCAATCGATCACGTTTAATTCATTAGTTTTGTGCGAACACGTGAGTTCTCTAAGATTGGAGTAGCCTCTTTTCTGTTTTGGTTCTGTGTCTATAAGACTAAAACTCATGAATGAACTATTTCTTTTGATCACAGGAAGTTGTACAAGAACATACGACTGGTATGCTTCTCAGAATTAAAAGACTGCAATATATACCGTAGCCAGCAGGAACATTAAAAAAAAAGGCTAAAAATGTGCGGATATGTAGTTTAGTTATCAGTTTCGACTGGTGAATAGGATGTTCTGCTGCATTTAAACCATAGCATTAAAAGCACACTTTCGCAATCGATCACGTTTAATTCATTAGTTTTGTGCGGACACGTGAGTTCTCTAAGATTGGAGTAGCCTCTTTTCTGTTTTGGTTCTGTGTCTATAAGACTTAAACTCATGAATGAACTATTTCTTTTGATCACAGGAAGTTGTACAAGAAGATACGACTGGTAAGCTTCTCAGAATCAAAAGGCTGCAATACATACCGTAGCCAGCAGGAACCTTACAAAAAAATGGCTAAAAATGTACCGATATGTAGTTTAGTTATCAGTTTCGACTGGTGAATTGGATGTTCTGCTGCATTTACGACCATAGCATTAAAAGCACACATTTGCAATCAGTCACGTTTAATTCATTATTTTTGTGAGAATGAATGAACTATTTCTTTCGATCACAGGAAGTTGTACAAGAAGATACGACTGGTAAGCTTCTCAGAATCAAAAGGCTGCAATAAATACCGTAGCCAGCAGGAACATTACAAAAAAATGGCTAAAAATGTGCGGATATGTAGTTTAGTTATCAGTTTCGACTGGTGAATTGGATGTTCTGCTGCATTTACGACCGTAGCATTAAAAGCACACTTTCGAAATCGATCACGTTTAATTCAATATTTTTGTGCGAACACGTGAGTTTTCTAAGATTGGAGTAGCGTCTTTCCTTTCTGGTTCTGTGTCTATAAGGCTTAAACTCATGAATGAACTATTTCTTTTGATCACAGGAAGTTGTACAAGAGCATACGACTGGTATGCTTCTCAGAATTAAAAGACTGCAATATATACCGTAGCCAGCAGGAACATTAAAAAAAAGGCTAAAAATGTGCGGATATGTAGTTTAGTTATCAGTTTCGACTGGTGAATAGGATGTTCTGCTGCATTTAAACCATAGCATTAAAAGCACACTTTCGCAATCGATCACGTTTAATTCATTAGTTTTGTGCGGAACACGTGAGTTCTCTAAGATTGGAGTAGCCTCTTTTCTGTTTTGGTTCTGTGTCTATAAGGCTTAAACTCATGAATGAACTATTCCTTTTGATCACAGGAAGTTGTACAAGAAGATACGACTGGTAAGCTTCTCAGAATCAAAAGGCTCCAATACATACCGTAGCCAGCAGGAACATTACAAAAAAATGGCTAAAAATGTGCGGATATGTAGTTTAGTTATCAGTTTCGACTGGTGAATTGGATGTTCTGCTGCATTTACGACCGTAGCATTAAAAGCACACTTTCGAAATCGATCACGTTTAATTCATTATTTTTGTGCGAACACGTGAGTTTTCTAAGATTGGAGTAGCGTCTTTCCTTTCTGGTTCTGTGTCTATAAGGCTTAAACTCATGAATGAACTATTTCTTTTGATCACAGGAAGTTGTACAAGAGCATACGACTGGTATGCTTCTCAGAATCAAAAGGCTGCAATATATACCGTAGCCAGCAGGAACATTACAAAAAAAGGCTAAAAATGTGCGGATATGTAGTTTAGTTATCAGTTTCGACTGGTGAATTGGATGTTCTGCTGCATTTACGACCGTAGCATTAAAAGCACACTTTCGAAATCGATCACGTTTAATTCATTATTTTTGTGCGAACACGTGAGTTTTCTAAGATTGGAGTAGCGTCTTTCCTTTCTGGTTCTGTGTCCATAAGGCCTAAACTCATGAATGAACTATTTCTTTTGATCACAGAAAGTTGTACAAGAGCAGACGACTGGTATGCTTCTCAGAATTAAAAGACTGCAATATATACCGTAGCCAGCAGGAACATTAAAAAAAAAGGCTAAAAATGTGCAGATTTGTAGTTTAGTTAGCAGTTTCGACTGGTGAATTGGATGTTCTGCTGCATTTACGACCATAGAATTAAAAGCACACTTTCGCAATCGATCACGTTTAATTCATTATTTTTGTGCGAACACGTGAGTTTTCTAAGATTGGAGTAGCCTCTTTTCTGTTTTGGTTCTGTGTCTATAAGGCCTAAACTCATGAATGAACTATTTCTTTTGATCACAGGAAGTTGTACAAGAGCATACGACTGGTATGCTTCTCAGAATTAAAAGACTGCAATACATACCGTAGCCAGCAGGAACATTAAAAAAAAAGGCTAAAAATGTGCTCATAGGTAGTTTAGTTATCAGTTTCGACTGGTGAATTGGATGTTCTGCTGCATTTACGACCGTAGCATTAAAAGCACACTTTCGAAATCGATCACGTTTAATTCATTATTTTTGTGCGAACACGTGAGTTTTCTAAGATTGGAGTAGCGTCTTTTCTTTCTGGTTCTGTGGCTTTAAGACTAAAACTCATGAATGAACTATTTCTTTTGATCACAGGAAGTTGTACAAGAGCATACGACTGGTATGCTTCTCAGAATTAAAAGACTGCAATATATACCGTAGCCAGCAGGAACATTAAAAAAAGTGGCTAAAAATGTGCGGATTTGTAGTTTAGTTAGCAGTTTCGACTGGTGAATTGGATGTTCTGCTGCATTTACGACCATAGAATTAAAAGCACACTTTCGCAATCGATCACGTTTAATTCATTATTTTTGTGCGAACACGTGAGTTTTCTAAGATTGGAGTAGCGTCTTTTCTTTCTGGTTCTGTGTCTTTAAGACTAAAACTCATGAATGAACTATTTCTTTTGATCACAGGAAGTTGTACAAGAGCATAAGACTGGTATGCTTCTCAGAATTAAAAGACTGCAATATATACCGTAGCCAGCAGGAACATTACAAAAAAATGGCTAAAAATGTGCTCATATGTAGTTTAGTTACAAGTTTCGACTGGTGAATTGGATGTTCTGCTGCATTTACGACCATAGCATTAAAAGCACACATTTGCAATCAGTCACGTTTAATTCATTATTTTTGTGAGAATGAATGAACTATTTCTTTCGATCACAGGAAGTTGTACAAGAAGATACGACTGGTAAGCTTCTCAGAATCAAAAGGCTGCAATACATACCGTAGCCAGCAGGAACATTACAAAAAAATGGCTAAAAATGTGCGGATATGTAGTTTAGTTATCAGTTTCGACTGGTGAATTGGATGTTCTGCTGCATTTACGACCGTAGCATTAAAAGCACACTTTCGAAATCGATCACGTTTAATTCATTATTTTTGTGCGAACACGTGAGTTTTCTAAGATTGGAGTAGCGTCTTTCCTTTCTGGTTCTGTGTCTATAAGGCTTAAACTCATGAATGAACTATTTCTTTTGATCACAGGAAGTTGTACAAGAGCATACGACTGGTATGCTTCTCAGAATTAAAAGACTGCAATACATACCGTAGCCAGCAGGAACATCTTACAAAAAAGTGGCTAGAAATGTGCAGATTTGTAGTTTAGTTAGCAGTTTCGACTGGTGAATTGGATTTACTGTTGCATTTACGACCATAGCATTAAAAGCACACTTTTGCAATCAATCACGTTTAATTCAATATTTTTGTGCGAACACGTGAGTTTTCTAAGATTGAAGTACCGTCTTTTCTGTTTTGGTTCTGTGTCTATAAGGCTTAAACTCATGAATGAACTATTTCTTTTGATCACAGGAAGTTGTACAAGAGCATACGACTGGTATGCTTCTCGGAATCAAAAGACTGCAATACATACCGTAGCCAGCAGGAACCTTACAAAAAAAAGGCTAAAAATGTGCGGATATGTAGTTTAGTTATCAGTTTCGACTGGTGAATTGGATGTTCTGCTGCATTTACGACCATAGCATTAAAAGCACACATTTGCAATCAGTCACGTTTAATTCATTATTTTTGTGAGAAGGAATGAACTATTTCTTTTGATCACAGGAAGTTGTACAAGAAGATACGACTGGTAAGCTTCTCAGAATCAAAAGGCTGCAATAAATACCGTAGCCAGCAGGAACATTACAAAAAAATGGCTAAAAATGTGCAGATTTGTAGTTTAGTTAGCAGTTTCGACTGGTGAATTGGATGTTCTGCTGCATTAACGACCATAGAATTAAAAGCACACTTTCGCAATCGATCACGTTTAATTCATTATTTTTGTGCGAACACGTGAGTTTTCTAAGATTGGAGTAGCCTCTTTTCTGTTTTGGTTCTGTGTCTATAAGGCCTAAACTCATGAATGAACTATTTCTTTTGATCACAGGAAGTTGTACAAGAGCATACGACTGGTATGCTTCTCAGAATTAAAAGACTGCAATATATACCGTAGCCAGCAGGAACATTACAAAAAAAGGCTAAAAATGTGCGGATTTGTAGTTTAGTTAGCAGTTTCGACTGGTGAATTGGATGTTCTGCTGCATTAACGACCATAGAATTAAAAGCACACTTTCGCAATCGATCACGTTTAATTCATTAGTTTTGTGCGAACACGTGAGTTTTCTAAGATTGGAGTAGCGTCTTTTCTTTCTGGTTCTGTGTCTTTAAGACTAAAACTCATGAATGAACTATTTCTTTTGATCACAGGAAGTTGTACAAGAGCATAAGACTGGTATGCTTCTCAGAATTAAAAGACTGCAATACATACCGTAGCCAGCAGGAACATCTTACAAAAAAGTGGCTAGAAATGTGCGGATATGTAGTTTAGTTATCAGTTTCGACTGGTGAATTGGATTTACTGTTGCATTTACGACCATAGCATTAAAAGCACACTTTTGCAATCAATCACGTTTAATTCATTATTTTTGTGCGAACACGTGAGTTTTCTAAGATTGAAGTACCGTCTTTTCTGTTTTGGTTCTGTGTCTGTAAGGCTTCAACTCATGAATGAACTATTCGTTTTCATCACACGAAGTTATACAAGAACATACGACTGGTATGCTTCTCAGAATCAAAATACTGCAATACATACCGTAGCCAGCAGGAACATTACAAAAAAATGGCTAAAAATGTGCGGATATGTAGTTTAGTTATCAGTTTCGACTGGTGAATTGGATGTTCTGCTGCATTTACGACCATAGCATTAAAAGCACACTTTCGCAATCGATCACGTTTAATTCATTATTTTTGTGCGAACACGTGAGTTTTCTAAGATTGGAGTAGCGTCTTTTCTTTCTGGTTCTGTGGCTTTAAGACTAAAACTCATGAATGAACTATTTCTTTTGATCAAAGGAAGTTGTACAAGAACATACGACTGGTATGCTTCTCAGAATCAAAAGACTGCAATACATACCGTAGCCAGCAGGAACATTAAAAAAAAAGGCTAAAAATGTGCAGATTTGTAGTTTAGTTAGCAGTTTCGACTGGTGAATTGGATGTTCTGCTGCATTTACGACCATAGCATTAAAAGCACACATTTGCAATCAGTCACGTGTAATTCATTATTTTTGAGAGAATGAATGAACTATTTCTTTCGATCACAGGAAGTTGTACAAGAAGATACGACTGGTAAGCTTCTCAGAATCAAAAGGCTGCAATACATACCGTAGCCAGCAGGAACATTACAAAAAAATGGCTAAAAATGTGCGGATATGTAGTTTAGTTATCAGTTTCGACTGGTGAATTGGATGTTCTGCTGCATTTACGACCGTAGCATTAAAAGCACACTTTCGAAATCGATCACGTTTAATTCATAATTTTTGTGCGAACACGTGAGTACTCTAAGATTGGAGTAGCCTCTTTTCTGTTTTGGTTCTGTGTCTTTAAGACTAAAACTCATGAATGAACTATTTCTTTTGATCACAGGAAGTTGTACAAGAGCATAAGACTGGTATGCTTCTCAGAATCAAAAGGCTGCAATACATACCGTAGCCAGCAGGAACATTACAAAAAAATGGCTAAAAATGTGCGGATATGTAGTTTAGTTATCAGTTTCGACTGGTGAATTGGATGTTCTGCTGCATTTACGACCGTAGCATTAAAAGCACACTTTCGAAATCGATCACGTTTAATTCATTATTTTTGTGCGAACACGTGAGTTTTCTAAGATTGGAGTAGCGTCTTTCCTTTCTGGTTCTGTGTCTATAAGGCCTAAACTCATGAATGAACTATTTCTTTTGATCACAGAAAGTTGTACAAGAGCATACGACTGGTATGCTTCTCAGAATTAAAAGACTGCAATATATACCGTAGCCAGCAGGAACAATAAAAAAAAAGGCTAAAAATGTGCGGATATGTAGTTTAGTTACAAGTTTCGACTGGTGAATTGGATGTTCTGCTGCATTTACGACCATAGAATTAAAAGCACACTTTCGCAATCGATCACGTTTAATTCATTATTTTTGTGCGAACACGTGAGTTTTCTAAGATTGGAGTAGCGTCTTTTCTTTCTGGTTCTGTGGCTTTAAGACTAAAACTCATGAATGAACTATTTCTTTTGATCAAAGGAAGTTGTACAAGAACATACGACTGGTATGCTTCTCAGAATCAAAAGACTGCAATACATATCGTAGCCAGCAGGAACATTACAAAAAAATGGCTAAAAATGGGCTCATATGTAGTTTAGTTATCAGTTTCGACTGGTGAATAGGATGTTCTGCTGCATTTAAACCATAGCATTAAAAGCACACTTTCGAAATCGATCACGTTTAATTCATAATTTTTGTGCGAACACGTGAGTACTCTAAGATTGGAGTAGCCTCTTTTCTGTTTTGGTTCTGTGTCTTTAAGACTAAAACTCATGAATGAACTATTTCTTTTGATCACAGGAAGTTGTACAAGAGCATAAGACACTAAAAAAAAAAAAAAAAAAAAAAAAAAAAAAAAAAAAANAAAAAAAAAAAAAAAAGAAAAAAAAAAAAAAAAAAACATACGACTGGTATGCTTCTCAGAATCAAAAGGCTGCAATACATACCGTAGCCAGCAGGAACATTACAAAAAAATGGCTAAAAATGTGCGGATATGTAGTTTAGTTATCAGTTTCGACTGGTGAATTGGATGTTCTGCTGCATTTACGACCGTAGCATTAAAAGCACACTTTCGAAATCGATCACGTTTAATTCAATATTTTTGTGCGAACACGTGAGTTTTCTAAGATTGAAGTACCGTCTTTTCTGTTTTGGTTCTGTGTCTATAAGGCCTAAACTCATGAATGAACTATTTCTTTTGATCACAGAAAGTTGTACAAGAGCATACGACTGGTATGCTTCTCTGAATTAAAAGACTGCAATATATACCGTAGCCAGCAGGAACAATTAAAAAAAAGGCTAAAAATGTGCGGATTTGTAGTTTAGTTATCAGTTTCGACTGGTGAATTGGATTTACTGTTGCATTTACGACCATAGCATTAAAAGCACTTTTTCGCAATCGATCACGTTTAATTCATTATTTTTGTGCGAACACGTGAGTTCTCTAAGATTGGAGTAGCGTCTTTTCTTTCTGGTTCTGTGTCTATAAGACTAAAACTCATGAATGAACTATTTCTTTTGATCACAGGAAGTTGTACAAGAACATACGACTGGTATGCTTCTCAGAATCAAAAGACTGCAATACATATCGTAGCCAGCAGGAACATTACAAAAAAATGGCTAAAAATGGGCTCATATGTAGTTTAGTTATCAGTTTCGACTGGTGAATTGGATGTTCTGCTGCATTTAAACCATAGCATTAAAAGCACACTTTCGCAATCGATCACGTTTAATTCATAATTTTTGTGCGAACACGTGAGTACTCTAAGATTGGAGTAGCCTCTTTTCTGTTTTGGTTCTGTGTCTATAAGACTAAAACTCATGAATGAAC
>CAJNAR010000115.1:0-20930 GCA_905220665.1 Albugo candida | reverse complement strand
TTTATTCTTTTTTACTACTGAGAAGTTTCGGCAATCAAATCTATCCACACTAAAAATCATCAAGAAAATGATACATTAAAATCGTCTCTGGAGTTCCTCTTGAGAACTTTTGAAAGCACCTCATGGATGCTAATATTTATCACAGTAGCACTAAGAAAACTGTCTATTCGGTACAATTGCTGACATGATAGGAAAAAAGTATTTATATCGCGAGTCATATTCCTTCAAACAAACTCAAACAAAGCATTGACTTGAATCTGTTAGTGGTTTATATCAAAATTACAACCCTTTTTGACCCTGTTTATCTGAGACACATGAACTTTGTAGGTTCGAATGAGAACACTCCTACCAAAATATGGCTTTGTCGGTTTTTTTTAAGTTCGATGGTTGACTCTGTGACTAAGATATTCCATCTATGTCATTTTTATCGAAGCAAGAAATGCGTCTGACACGCTAGTACTTTTTATACGACACATTTTTTGTTTCACTACAGAAAAGTTCTCACATTGAATGATATCAAACGGAGATAGAAGCAGAAAGAATGAAAACAATATTCTTTTTTACTACTGAGAAGTTTCGGCAATCAAATCTGTCCACACTAAAAATCATCAAGAAAATGATACATTAAAATCGTCTCTGGAGTTCCTCCCGAGAACTTTTGAAAGCACCTCATGGATGCTAATATTGATCACAATAGCACTAAGAAAACTGTCTATTCGGTACAATTGCTGACATGATAGGAAAAAAAGTATTTATATCGCGAGTCATATTCCTTCAAACAAGCTCAAACAAAGCATTGACTTGAATCTGTTAGTGGTTTATATCAAAATTACAACCCTTTTTGACCCTGTTTATCTGAGACACATGAACTTTGTAGGTTCGAATGAGAACACTCCTACCAAAATATGGCTTTGTCGGGCTTTTTTAAAGTTCGATGGTTGACTCTGTGACTAAGATATTCCATCTATGTCATTTTTCTCGAAGCAAGAAATGCGTCTGACACGCTAGTACTTTTTATACGACACATTTTTTGTTTCACTACAGGAAAGTTCTCACATTGAATGATACCAAACGGAGATAGAAGCAGAAAGAATGAAAACGTTATTTTTTTCACTACTCAGAAGTTTCGGCATTCAAATCTGTCCACACTAAAAATCATCAAAAAAATGATACATTAAAATCGTCTCTGGAGTTCCTCCCGAGAACTTTTGAAAGCTTCTCATGGATGCTTATATTGATCACAATAGCACTAAGAAAACTGTCTATTCGGTACAATTGCTGACATGATAGGAAAAAAAAGTATTTATATCGCGAGTCATAATCCTTCAAACAAGCTCAAACAAAGCATTGACTTGAATCTGTTAGTGGTTTATATCAAAATTACAACACTTTTTGACCTTGTTTATCTTATAAACATGAACTGTGTAGGTTCGAATGAGAACACTCCTACCAAAATATGGCTTTGTCGGGCTTTTTTTAAGTTCGATGGTTGACTCTGTGACTAAGATATTCCATCTATGTCATTTTTCTCGAAGCAAGAAATGCGTCTGACACGCTAGTACTTTTTATACGACACATTTTTTGTTTCACTACAGGAACGTTCTCACATTGAATGATACCAAACGAAGATAGAAGCAGAAAGAATGAAAACGTTATTTTTTTCACTACTCAGAAGTTTCGGCATTCAAATCTGTCCACACTAAAAATCATCAAAAAAATGATACATTAAAATCGTCTCTGGAGTTCCTCCCGAGAACTTTTGAAAGCACCTGATGAATGCTAATATTGATCACAGTAGCACTAAGAAAACTGTCTATCCGGTACTATTGCCGACATGACAGGAAAAAAAGTATTTATATAGCGAGTCATATTCTTTCAAACAAGCTCAAACAAAGCATCTGTTAGTGGATTATATCAAAATTACAACACTTTTTGACCTTGTTTATCTTATAAACATGAACTGTGTAGGTTCGAATGAGAACACTCCTACAAAAATATGGCTTTGTCGGGTTTTTTGGACTTCGATGGTTGACTCTGTGACTAAGATATTCCACTTATGTCATTTTTATCGAAGCAAGAAATGCGTCTGACACGCTAGTACTTTTTATACGACACATTTTTTGTTTCACTACAGGAACGTTCTCACATTGAATGATACCAAACGGAGATAGAAGCAGAAAGAATGAAAACGTTATTTTTTTCACTACTCAGAAGTTTCGGCAACCAAATCTGTCCACACTAAAAATCGTCAAGAAAATGATACATTAAAATCGTCTCCGGAGTTCCTCTTGAGAACTTTTGAAAGCACCTTATGGATGCTAATATTGATCACAGTAGCACTAAGAAAACTGTCTATTCGGTACAATTGCTGACATGATAGGAAAAAAAGTATTATATCGCGAGTCATATTCCTTCAAACAAGCTCAAACAAAGCATTGACTTGAATCTGTTAGTGGTTTATATCAAAATTACAACACTTTTTGACCTTGTTTATCTTATAAACATGAACTGTGTAGGTTCGAATGAGAACACTCCTACAAAAATATGGCTTTGTCGGGTTTTTTTAAGTTCGATGGTTGACTCTGTGACTAAGATATTCCACTTATGTCATTTTTATCGAAGCAAGAAATGCGTCTGACACGCTCGTATTTTTTATACGACACATTTTTTGTTTCACTACAGGAAAGTTCTCACATTGAATGATATCAAACGGAGATAGAAGCAGAAAGAATGAAACGATATTCTTTTTTACTACTGAGAAGTTTCGGCAATCAAATCTATCCACACTAAAAATCATCAAGAAAATGATACATTAAAATCGTCTCTGGAGTTCCTCCCGAGAACTTTTGAAAGCACCTCATGGATGCTAATATTTATCACAGTAGCACTAAGAAAACTGTCTATCCGGTACTATTGCCGACATGACAGGAAAAAAAGTATTTATATAGCGAGTCATATTCTTTCAAACAAGCTCAAACAAAGCATGGACTTGAATCTGTTAGTGGTTTAGATCAAAATTACAACTCTTTTTGACCTTGTTTATCTTATAAACATGAACTGTGTAGGTTCGATTGAGAACACTCCTACCAAAATATGGCTTTGTCGGGTTTTTTTTAAGTTCGATGGTTGACTCTGTGACTAAGAGATTCCATCTATGTCATTTTTATCGAAGCAAGAAATGCGTCTGACACGCTAGTACTTTTTATACGACACATTTTTTGTTTCACTACAGGAACGTTCTCACATTGAATGATACCAAACGGAGATAGAAGCAGAAAGAATGAAAACGTTATTTTTTTCACTACTCAGAAGTTTCGGCAACCAAATCTGTCCACACTAAAAATCATCAAGAAAATGATACATTAAAATCGTCTCCGGAGTTCTTCCCGAGAACTTTTGAAAGCACCTCATGGATGCTAATATTTATCACAATAGCACTAAGAAAACTGTCTATTCGGTACAATTGCTGACATGATAGGAAAAAAAGTATATATATCGCGAGTCATATTCCTTCAAACAAACTCAAACAAAGCATTGACTTGAATCTGTTAGTGGTTTATATCAAAATTACAACCCTTTTTGACCCTGTTTATCTGAGACACATGAACTTTGTAGGTTCGAATGAGAACACTCCTACCAAATATGGCTTTGTCGGGTTTTTTTTAAGTTCGATGGTTGACTCTGTGACTAAGATATTCCATCTATGTCATTTTTATCGAAGCAAGAAATGCGTCTGACACGCTAGTACTTTTTATACGACACATTTTTTGTTTCACTACAGGAACGTTCTCACATTGAATGATACCAAAACGGAGATAGAAGCAGAAAGAATGAAAACGTTATTTTTTTCACTACTCAGAAGTTTCGGCAACCTAATCTGTCCACACTCAAGCTCATCAAGAAAATGATACAATAAAATCGTCTCCGGAGTTCCTCCCGAGAACTTTTGAAAGCACCTCATGGATGCTAATATTTATCACAATAGCACTAAGAAAACTGTCTATTCGGTACAATTGCTGACATGATAGGAAAAAAAGTATTTATATAGCGAGTCATATTCTTTCAAACAAGCTCAAACAAAGCATTGACTTGAATCTGTTAGTGGTTTATATCAAAATTACAACACTTTTTGACCCTGTTTATCTGAGAAACATGAACTGTGTAGGTTCGAATGAGAACACTCCTACCAAAATTGGGCTTTGTCTGGTTTTTCCTAAGTTCGATGGTTGACTCTGTGACTAAGATATTCCATCTAAGTCATTTTTATCGAAGCAAGAATTGCCTCTGATACGCTCATACTTTTTATACTACACGTTTCTCGTTTCACTACCGGAACGTTTTCACATTGAATGATACCGAACGGAGATAGAAGCGGAAAGAATGAAACGATAATCTTTCTAACTAGTCAGAAGTTCCGACCATCAAATTAGTGCCCAGTAAGTCAACATCGTCCTTGGAGTTCCTCTTGAGAACTTTTTAAAGTTTCTCATGGATGCTTATATTGATCACAGTAGCACTAAGAAAACTGTCTATCCGGTACAATTGCTGACGTGATAGGAAAAAAAGTATTTATGTCGCGAGTCATAATCCTTCAAACAAGCTCAAACAAAGCATTGACTGGAATCTGTTAGTGGTTTATCTCAAAATTACAACACTTTTTGACCTTGTTTATCTTATAAACATGAACTGTGTAGGTTCGAATGAGAACACTCCTACAAAAATATGGCTTTGTCGGGTTTTTTAAGTTCGATGGTTGACTCTGTGACTAAGATATTCCACTTATGTCATTTTTATCGAAGCAAGAAATGCGTCTGACACGCTAGTACTTTTTATACGACACATTTTTTGTTTCACTACAGGAACGTTCTCACATTGAATGATACCAAACGGAGATAGAAGCAGAAAGAATGAAACGATATTCTTTTTTACTACTGAGAAGTTTCGGCAATCAAATCTGTCCACACTAAAAATCATCAAAAAAATGATACATTAAAATCGTCTTTGGAGTTCCTCCCGAGAACTTTTGAAAGCACCTCATGGATGCTAATATTTATCACAGTAGCACTAAGAAAACTGTCTATCCGGTACAATTGCTGACATGATAGGAAAAAAAGTATTTATATCGCGAGTCATAATCCTTCAAACAAGCTCAAACAAAGCATTGACTTGAATCTGTTAGTGGTTTATCTCAAAATTACAGCCCTTTTTGACCTTGTTTATCTTATGAACATGAACTGTGTAGGTTCGAATGAGAACACTCCTACCAAAATATGGCTTTGTCGGGTTTTTTTTAAGTTTGATGGTTGACTCTGTGACTAAGATATTCCATCTATGTCATTTTTCTCGAAGCAAGAAATGCGTCTGACACGCTAGTACTTTTTATACGACACATTTTTTGTTTCACTACAGGAACGTTCTCACATTGAGTGATATCAAACGGAGATAGAAGCAGAAAGAATGAAACGATATTCTTTTTTACTACCGAGAAGTTTCGGCAATCAAATCTGTCCACACTAAAATCATCAAGAAAATGATACATTAAAATCGTCTCTGGAGTTCCTCCCGAGAACTTTTGAAAGCACCTCATGGATGCTAATATTTATCACAGTAGCACTAAGAAAACTGTCTATTCGGTACAATTGCTGACATGATAGGAAAAAAAGTATTTATATCGCGAGTCATATTCCTTCAAACAAGCTCAAACAAAGCATTGACTGGAATCTGTTAGTGGTTTATCTCAAAATTACAACACTTTTTGACCTTGTTTATCTTATAAACATGAACTGTGTAGGTTCGAATGAGAACACTCCTACCAAAATATGGCTTTGTCGGTTTTTTTTAAGTTCGATGGTTGACTCTGTGACTAAGATATTCCACTTATGTCATTTTTATCGAAGCAAGAAATGCGTCTGACACGCTAGTACTTTTTATACGACACATTTTTTGTTTCACTACAGGAACGTTCTCACATTAAATGACATCAAACGGAGATAGAAGCAGAAAGAATGAAACGATATTCTTTTTTACTACTGAGAAGTTTCGGCATTCAAATCTGTCCACACTAAAAATCATCAAGAAAATGATACATTAAAATCGTCTCCGGAGTTCCTCCCGAGAACTTTTGAAAGCACCTCATGGATGCTAATATTTATCACAGTAGCACTAAGAAAAATGTCTATTCGGTACAATTGCTGACATGATAGGAAAAAAAGTATTTATGTCGCGAGTCATATTCCTTCAAACAAGCTCAAACAAAGCATTGACTGGAATCTGTTAGTGGTTTATCTCAAAATTACAGCCTTTTTTGACCTTGTTTATCTTATAAACATGAACTGTGTAGGTTCGAATGAGAACACTCCTACCAAAATATGGCTTTGTCGGTTTTTTTTTTAAGTTCGATGGTTGACTCTGTGACTAAGATATTCCATCTATGTCATTTTTCTCGAAGCAAGAAATGCGTCTGACACGCTAGTACTTTTTATACGACACATTTTTTGTTTCACTACAGGAAGGTTCTCACATTGAATGATATCAAACGGAGATAGAAGCAGAAACAATGGAAACGATATTTTATTTCACTACTCAGAAGTATCGGCAACCTAATCTGTCCACACTAAAAATCATCAAGAAAATGATACATTAAAATCGTCTCTGGAGTTCCTCTTGAGAACTTTTGAAAGCATCTCATGGATGCTAATATTTATCACAGTAGCACTAAGAAAACTGTCTATCCGGTACTATTGCTGACATGATAGGAAATAAAGTATTTATATCGCGAGTCATAATCCTTCAAACAAGCTCAAACAAAGCATTGACTTGAATCTGTTAGTGGTTTATCTCAAAATTACAGCCCTTTTTGACCTTGTTTATCTTATGAACATGAACTGTGTAGGTTCGAATGAGAACACTCCTACCAAAATATGGCTTTGTCGGGTTTTTTTTAAGTTCGATGGTTGACTCTGTGACTAAGATATTCCACTTATGTCATTTTTCTCGAAGCAAGAAATGCGTCTGACACGCTAGTACTTTTTATACGACACATTTTTTGTTTCACTACAGGAACGTTCTCACATTGAATGATACCAAACGGAGATAGAAGCAGAAAGAATGAAACGATATTCTTTTTACTACTGAGAAGTTTCGGCAATCAAATCTGTCCACACTAAAAATCATCAAGAAAATGATACATTAAAATCGTCTCTGGAGTTCCTCTTGAGAACTTTTAAAAGCACCTCATGGATGCTAATATTTATTACAGTAGCACTAAGAAAACTGTCTATCCGGTACAATTGCTGACATGATAGGAAAAAAGTATTTATATCGCGAGTCATAATCCTTCAAACAAGCTCAAACAAAGCATTGACTTGAATCTGTTAGTGGTTTATATCAAAATTACAACACTTTTTGACCTTGTTTATCTTATGAACATGAACTGTGTAGGTTCGAATGAGAACACTCCTACCAAAATATGGCTTTGTCGGGCTTTTTTTTAAGTTCGATGGTTGACTCTGTGACTAAGATATTCCACTTATGTCATTTTTCTCGAAGCAAGAAATGCGTCTGACACGCTAGTACTTTTTATACGACACATTTTTTGTTTCACTACAGGAACGTTCTCACATTGAGTGATATCAAACGGAGATAGAAGCAGAAAGAATGAAAACGATATTCTTTTTTACTACTGAGAAGTTTCAGCAATCAAATCTATCCACACTAAAAATCATCAAGAAAATGATACATTAAAATCGTCTCTGGAGTTCCTCCCGAGAACTTTTGAAAGCACCTCATGGATGCTAATATTGATCACAGTAGCACTAAGAAAACTGTCTATCCGGTACTATTGCCGACATGACAGGAAAAAAAGTATTTATATCGCGAGTCATAATCCTTCAAACAAGCTCAAACAAAGCATTGACTTGAATCTGTTAGTGGTTTATCTCAAAATTACAACACTTTTTGACCTTGTTTATCTTATAAACATGAACTGTGTAGGTTCGAATGAGAACACTCCTACCAAAATATGGCTTTTGTCGGGTTTTTTTTAAGTTCGATGGTTGACTCTGTGACTAAGATATTCCATCTATGTCATTTTTCTCGAAGCAAGAAATGCGTCTGACACGCTAGTACTTTTTATACGACACATTTTTTGTTTCACTACAGGAACGTTCTCACATTGAGTGATATCAAACGGAGATAGAAGCAGAAAGAATGAAAACGATATTCTTTTTACTACTGAGAAGTTTCGGCATTCAAATCTGTCCACACTAAAAATCATCAAGAAAATGATACATTAAAATCGTCTCTGGAGTTCCTCTTGAGAACTTTTGAAAGCACCTCATGGATGCTAATATTTATCACAGTAGCACTAAGAAAATGTCTATTCGGTACAATTGCTGACATGATAGGAAAAAAAGTATTTATATCGCGAGTCATAATCCGTCAAACAAGCTCAAACAAAGCATTGACTGGAATCTGTTAGTGGTTTATCTCAAAATTACAGCCCTTTTTGACCTTGTTTATCTTATAAACATGAACTGTGTAGGTTCGAATGAGAACACTCCTACCAAAATATGGCTTTGTCGGGTTTTTTTTAAGTTCGATGGTTGACTCTGTGACTAAGATATTCCATCTATGTCATTTTTCTCGAAGCACGAAATGCGTCTGACACGCTAGTACTTTTTATACGACACATTTTTTGTTTCACTACAGGAAGGTTCTCACATTGAATGATATCAAACGGAGATAGAAGCAGAAACAATGGAAACGATATTTTATTTCACTACTCAGAAGTATCGGCAACCTAATCTGTCCACACTCAAGCTCATCAAGAAAATGATACAATAAAATCGTCTCCGGAGTTCCTCCCGAGAACTTTTGAAAGCACCTCATGGATGCTAATATTTATCACCGTAGCACTAAGAAAACTGTCTATCCGGTACTATTGCTGACATGATAGGAAAAAAAGTATTTATATCGCGAGTCATATTCCTTCAAACAAGCTCAAACAAAGCATTGACTTGAATCTGTTAGTGGTTTATATCAAAATTACAACACTTTTTGACCTTGTTTATCTTATAAACATGAACTGTGTAGGTTCGAATGAGAACACTCCTACCAAAATATGGCTTTGTACGGTTTTTTTTAAGTTCGATGGTTGACTCTGTGACTAAGATATTCCATTTATGTCATTTTTCCCGAAGCAAGAAATGCGTCTGACACGCTAGTACTTTTTATACGACACATTTTTTGTTTCACTACAGGAACGTTCTCACATTGAGTGATATCAAACGGAGATAGAAGCAGAAAGAATGGAACGATATTCTTTTTTACTACTGAGAAGTTTCGGCATTCAAATCTGTCCACACTAAAAATCATCAAAAAAATGATACATTAAAATCGTCTCTGGAGTTCCTCTTGAGAACTTTTGAAAGCACCTCATGGATGCTAATATTTATCACAGTAGCACTAAGAAAACTGTCTATTCGGTACAATCGCTGACATGATAGGAAAAAAAGTATTTATATCGCGAGTCATATTCCTTCAAACAAGCTCAAACAAAGCATTGACTTGAATCTGTTAGTGGTTTATCTCAAAATTACAGCCCTTTTTGGCCTTGTTTATCTTATAAACATGAACTGTGTAGGTTCGAATGAGAACACTCCTACCAAAATATGGCTTTGTCGGTTTTTTTTTTAAGTTCGATGGTTGACTCTGTGACTAAGATATTCCATCTATGTCATTTTTCTCGAAGCAAGAAATGCGTCTGACACGCTAGTACTTTTTATACGACACATTTTTGTTTCACTACAGGAACGTTCTCACATTGAATGATACCAAACGGAGATAGAAGCAGAAAGAATGAAACGATATTCTTTTTTACTACTGAGAAGTTTCGGCAATCAAATCTGTCCACACTAAAATCATCAGAAAATGATACATTAAAATCGTCTCTGGAGTTCCTCTTGAGAACTTTTAAAAGCACCTCATGGATGCTAATATTTATCGCAGTAGCACTAAGTAAACTGTCTATTCGGTACAATTGCTGACATGATAGGAAAAAAAAGTATTTATATCGCGAGTCATAATCCTTCAAACAAGCTCAAACAAAGCATGGACTTGAATCTGTTAGTGGTTTATATCAAAATTACAACACTTTTTGACCTTGTTTATCTTATAAACATGAACTGTGTAGGTTCGAATGAGAACACTCCTACCAAAATATGGCTTTGTACGGTTTTTTTTAAGTTCGATGGTTGACTCTGTGACTAAGATATTCCATTTATGTCATTTTTCCCGAAGCAAGAAATGCGTCTGACACGCTCGTATTTTTTATACGACACATTTTTTGTTTCACTACAGGAAGGTTCTCACATTGAATGATATCAAACGGAGATAGAAGCAGAAACAATGGAAACGATATTTTATTTCACTACTCAGAAGTATCGGCAACCTAATCTGTCCACACTCAAGCTCATCAAGAAAATGATACATAAAATCGTCTCCGGAGTTCCTCCCGAGAACTTTTGAAAGCACCTCATGGATGCTAATATTTATCACAGTAGCACTAAGAAAACTGTCTATCCGGTACAATTGCTGACATGATAGGAAAAAAAGTATTTATATCGCGAGTCATAATCCTTCAAACAAGCTCAAACAAAGCATTGACTTGAATCTGTTAGTGGTTTATATCAAAATTACAACACTTTTTGACCTTGTTTATCTTATAAACATGAACTGTGTAGGTTCGAATGAGAACACTCCTACAAAAATATGGCTTTGTCGGGTTTTTTTTAAGTTCGATGGTTGACTCTGTGACTAAGATATTCCATCTATGTCATTTTTCTCGAAGCAAGAAATGCGTCTGACACGTTAGTACTTTTTATACGACACATTTTTTGTTTCACTACAGGAAGGTTCTCACATTGAATGATACCAAACGGAGATAGAAGCAGAAAGAATGAAAACGTTATTCTTTTTTACTACCGAGAAGTTTCGGCAATCAAATCTGTCCACACTAAAAATCATCAAGAAAATGATACATTAAAATCGTCTCTGGAGTTCCTCTTGAGAACTTTTGAAAGCATCTCATGGATGCTAATATTTATCACAGTAGCACTAAGAAAACTGTCTATTCGGTACAATTGCTGACATGATAGGAAAAAAAGTATTTATATCGCGAGTCTTATTCCTTCAAACAAGCTCAAACAAAGCATTGACTTGAATCTGTTAGTGGTTTATCTCAAAATTACAGCCCTTTTTGACCTTGTTTATCTTATAAACATGAACTGTGTAGGTTCGAATGAGAACACTCCTACCAAAATATGGCTTTGTCGGTTTTTTTTTTAAGTTCGATGGTTGACTCTGTGACTAAGATATTCCATCTATGTCATTTTTCTCGAAGCAAGAAATGCGTCTGACACGCTAGTACTTTTTATACGACACATTTTTTGTTTCACTACAGGAACGTTCTCACATTGAATGATATCAAACGGAGATAGAAGCAGAAAGAATGAAACGATATTCTTTTTTACTACTGAGAAGTTTCGGCAATCAAATCTGTCCACACTAAAAATCATCAAGAAAATGATACATTAAAATCGTCTCTGGAGTTCCTCTTGAGAACTTTTAAAAGCACCTCATGGATGCTAATATTTATCGCAGTAGCACTAAGAAAACTGTCTATTCGGTACAATTGCTGACATGATAGGAAAAAAAGTATTTATATCGCGAGTCATAATCCTTCAAACAAGCTCAAACAAAGCATTGACTTGAATCTGTTAGTGGTTTATCTCAAAATTACAGCCCTTTTTGACCTTGTTTATCTTATAAACATGAACTGTGTAGGTTCGAATGAGAACACTCCTACCAAAATATGGCTTTGTCGGGTTTTTTTTAAGTTCGATGGTTGACTCTGTGACTAAGATATTCCACTTATGTCATTTTTCTCGAAGCAAGAAATGCGTCTGACACGCTAGTACTTTTTATACGACACATTTTTGTTTCACTACAGGAACGTTCTCACATTGAATGATACCAAACGGAGATAGAAGCAGAAAGAATGAAAACGATATTCTTTTTTACTACTGAGAAGTTTCGGCAATCAAATCTGTCCACACTAAAAATTATCAAGAAAATGATACATGAAAATCGTCTCTGGAGTTCCTCTTGAGAACTTTTAAAAGCACCTCATGGATGCTAATATTTATTACAGTAGCACTAAGAAAACTGTCTATCCGGTACAATTGCTGACATGATAGGAAAAAAAGTATTTATATCGCGAGTCATAATCCTTCAAACAAGCTCAAACAAAGCATGGACTTGAATCTGTTAGTGGTTTATCTCAAAAATTACAACACTTTTTGACCTTGTTTATCTTATAAACATGAACTGTGTAGGTTCGAATGAGAACACTCCTACCAAAATATGGCTTTGTCGGGTTTTTTTTTTAAGTTCGATGGTTGACTCTGTGACTAAGATATTCCATCTATGTCATTTTTCTCGAAGCAAGAAATGCGTCTGACACGTTAGTACTTTTTATACGACACATTTTTTGTTTCACTACAGGAAGGTTCTCACATTGAATGATATCAAACGGAGATAGAAGCAGAAAGAATGAAACGATATTCTTTTTTACTACTGAGAAGTTTCGGCAATCAAATCTGTCCACACTAAAAATCATCAAGAAAATGATACATTAAAATCGTCTCCGGAGTTCCTCCCGAGAACTTTTGAAAGCACCTCATGGATGCTAATATTTATCACCGTAGCACTAAGAAAACTGTCTATCCGGTACTATTGCTGACATGATAGGAAAAAAGTATTTATATCGCGAGTCATAATCCGTCAAACAAGCTCAAACAAAGCATTGACTTGAATCTGTTAGTGGTTTCATATCAAAATTACAACACTTTTTGACCTTGTTTATCTTATAAACATGAACTGTGTAGGTTCGAATGAGAACACTCCTACAAAAATATGGCTTTGTCGGGTTTTTTGAGTTCGATGGTTGACTCTGTGACTAAGATATTCCATCTATGTCATTTTTCTCGAAGCAAGAAATGCGTCTGACACGCTAGTACTTTTTATACGACACATTTTTTGTTTCACTACAGGAAGGTTCTCACATTGAGTGATATCAAACGGAGAAAGAAGCAGAAAGAATGAAAACGATATTCTTTTTTACTACTGAGAAGTTTCGGCAATCAAATCTGTCCACACTAAAAATCATCAAAAAAATGATACATTAAAATCGTCTCTGGAGTTCCTCCCGAGAACTTTTGAAAGCACCTCATGGATGCTAATATTGATCACAGTAGCACTAAGAAAACTGTCTATCCGGTACTATTGCTGACATGATAGGAAAAAAAGTATTTATATCGCGAGTCATATTCCTTCAAACAAGCTCAAACAAAGCATTGACTTGAATCTGTTAGTGGTTTATCTCAAAATTACAGCCTTTTTTGACCTTGTTTATCTTATAAACATGAACTGTGTAGGTTCGAATGAGAACACTCCTACCAAAATATGGCTTTGTCGGTTTTTTAAGTTCGATGGTTGACTCTGTGACTAAGATATTCCATTTATGTCATTTTTATCGAAGCAAGAAATGCGTCTGACACGCTAGTACTTTTTATACGACACATTTTTTGTTTCACTACAGGAACGTTCTCACATTGAATGATATCAAACGGAGATAGAAGCAGAAAGAATGAAACGATATTCTTTTTTACTACTGAGAAGTTTCGGCAATCAAATCTGTCCACACTAAAAATCATCAAGAAAATGATACATTAAAATCGTCTCTGGAGTTCCTCTTGAGAACTTTTAAAAGCACCTCATGGATGCTAATATTTATCGCAGTAGCACTAAGAAAACTGTCTATTCGGTACAATTGCTGACATGATAGGAAAAAAAGTATTTATATCGCGAGTCATAATCCTTCAAACAAGCTCAAACAAAGCATTGACTTGAATCTGTTAGTGGTTTATCTCAAAAATTACAACACTTTTTGACCTTGTTTATCTTATAAACATGAACTGTGTAGGTTCGAATGAGAACACTCCTACCAAAATATGGCTTTGTCGGTTTTTTTTTAAGTTCGATGGTTGACTCTGTGACTAAGATATTCCATTTATGTCATTTTTCCCGAAGCAAGAAATGCGTCTGACACGCTAGTACTTTTTATACGACACATTTTTGTTTCACTACAGGAACGTTCTCACATTGAGTGATATCAAACGGAGATAGAAGCAGAAAGAATGAAAACGATATTCTTTTTTACTACTGAGAAGTTTCGGCATTCAAATCTGTCCACACTAAAAATCATCAAGAAAATGATACATTAAAATCGTCTCTGGAGTTCCTCCCGAGAACTTTTGAAAGCACCTCATGAATGCTAATATTTATCACCGTAGCACTAAGAAAACTGTCTATCCGGTACAATTGCTGACATGATAGGAAAACAAGTATTTATATCGCGAGTCATAATCCTTCAAACAAGCTCAAACAAAGCATTGACTTGAATCTGTTAGTGGTTATATCAAAATTACAACACTTTTTGACCTTGTTTATCTTATAAACATGAACTGTGTAGGTTCGAATGAGAACACTCCTACCAAAATATGGCTTTGTCGGTTTTTTTTTTAAGTTCGATGGTTGACTCTGTGACTAAGATATTCCATCTATGTCATTTTTCTCGAAGCAAGAAATGCGTCTGACACGCTAGTACTTTTTATACGACACAGTTTTTGTTTCACTACAGGAAGGTTCTCACATTGAATGATATCAAACGGAGATAGAAGCAGAAACAATGGAAACGATATTTTATTTCACTACTCAGAAGTATCAGCAACCTAATCTGTCCACACTCAAGCTCATCAAGAAAATGATACAATAAAACCGTCTTTAGAGTTCCTCCCGAGACCTTTTGAAAGCTTCTCATGGATGCTGATATTGATCACAGTAGCACTAAGAAAACTGTCTATCCGGTACTATTGCCGACATGACAGGAAAAAATGTATTTATATCGCGAGTCATAATCCTTCAAACAAGCTCAAACAAAGCGTTGACTTGAATCTGTTAGTGGTTTATATCAAAATTACAACACTTTTTGACCTTGTTTATCTTATAAACATGAACTGTGTAGGTTCGAATGAGAACACTCCTACCAAAATATGGCTTTGTACGGTTTTTTTTAAGTTCGATGGTTGACTCTGTGACTAAGATATTCCATTTATGTCATTTTTCCCGAAGCAAGAAATGCGTCTGACACGCTAGTACTTTTTTTACGACACATTTTTTGTTTCACTACAGGAACGTTCTCACATTGAATGATACCAAACGGAGATAGAAGCAGAAACAATGGAAACGATATTTTTTTCACTACTCAGAAGTATCGGCAACCTAATCTGTCCACACTCAAGCTCATCAAGAAAATGATACATTAAAATCGTCTTTAGAGTTCCTCCCGAGACCTTTTGAAAGCTTCTCATGGATGCTTATATTGATCACAGTAGCACTAAGAAAACTGTCTATTCGGTACAATTGCTGACGTGATAGGAAAAAAAGTATTTATATCGCGAGTCATAATCCTTCAAACAAGCTCAAACAAAGCATTGACTTGAATCTGTTAGTGGTTTATCTCAAAATTACAGCCCTTTTTGACCTTGTTTATCTTATAAACATGAACTGTGTAGGTTCGAATGAGAACACTCCTACCAAAATATGGCTTTGTCGGTTTTTTTTTTAAGTTCGATGGTTGACTCTGTGACTAAGATATTCCATCTATGTCATTTTTCTCGAAGCAAGAAATGCGTCTGACACGTTAGTACTTTTTATACGACACATTTTTTGTTTCACTACAGGAAGGTTCTCACATTGAATGATATCAAACGGAGATAGAAGCAGAAAGAATGAAACGATATTCTTTTTACTACTGAAAAGTTTCGGCATTCAAATCTGTCCACACTAAAAATCATCAAGAAAATGATACATTAAAATCGTCTCCGGAGTTCCTCCCGAGAACTTTTGAAAGCACCTCATGGATGCTAATATTTATCACCGTAGCACTAAGAAAACTGTCTATCCGGTACTATTGCTGACATGATAGGAAAAAAAGTATTTATATCGCGAGTCATATTCCTTCAAACAAGCTCAAACAAAGCATTGACTTGAATCTGTTAGTGGTTTATCTCAAAATTACAGCCCTTTTTGACCTTGTTTATCTTATAAACATGAACTGTGTAGGTTCGAATGAGAACACTCCTACCAAAATATGGCTTTGTCGGGTTTTTTGGACTTCGATGGTTGACTCTGTGACTGAGATATTCCACTTATGTCATTTTTATCGAAGCAAGAAATGCGTCTGACACGCTAGTACTTTTTATATGACACATTTTTTGTTTCACTACAGGAAGGTTCTCACATTGAATGATATCAAACGGAGATAGAAGCAGAAAGAATGAAACGATATTCTTTTTTACTACTGAGAAGTTTCGGCAATCAAATCTATCCACACTAAAAATCATCAAGAAAATGATACATTAAAATCGTCTCTGGAGTTCCTCTTGAGAACTTTTGAAAGCACCTCATGGATACTAATATTTATCACAGTAGCACTAAGAAAACTGTCTATTCGGTACAATTGCTGACATGATAGGAAAAAAAGTATTTATATCGCGAGTCATAATCCGTCAAACAAGCTCAAACAAAGCATTGACTTGAATCTGTTAGTGGTTCATATCAAAATTACAACACTTTTTGACCTTGTTTATCTTATAAACATGAACTGTGTAGGTTCGAATGAGAACACTCCTACCAAAAATATGGCTTTGTCGGGTTTTTTTTTAAGTTCGATGGTTGACTCTGTGACTAAGATATTCCATCTATGTCATTTTTCTCGAAGCAAGAAATGCGTCTGACACGCTAGTACTTTTTATACGACACATTTTTTGTTTCACTACAGGAACGTTCTCACATTGAGTGATATCAAACGGAGATAGATGCAGAAAGAATGAAAACGATATTCTTTTTTACTACTGAGAAGTTTCGGCAATCAAATCTGTCCACACTAAAAATCATCAAGAAAATGATACATTAAAATCGTCTCTGGAGTTCCTCTTGAGAACTTTTAAAAGCACCTCATGGATGCTAATATTTATCGCAGTAGCACTAAGAAAACTGTCTATTCGGTACAATTGCTGACATGATAGGAAAAAAAGTATTTATATCGCGAGTCATAATCCTTCAAACAAGCTCAAACAAAGCATTGACTTGAATCTGTTAGTGGTTTATCTCAAAATTACAACACTTTTTGACCTTGTTTATCTTATAAACATGAACTGTGTAGGTTCGAATGAGAACACTCCTACCAAAATATGGCTTTGTCGGGTTTTTTTTAAGTTCGATGGTTGACTCTGTGACTAAGATATTCCATCTATGTCATTTTTCTCGAAGCAAGAAATGCGTCTGACACGCTAGTACTTTTTATACGACACATTTTTTGTTTCACTACAGGAACGTTCTCACATTGAGTGATATCAAACGAAGATAGATGCAGAAAGAATGAAAACGATATTCTTTTTTACTACTGAGAAGTTTCGGCAATCAAATCTGTCCACACTAAAAATCATCAAGAAAATGATACATTAAAATCGTCTCTGGAGTTCCTCTTGAGAACTTTTAAAAGCACCTCATGGATGCTAATATTTATCGCAGTAGCATTAAGAAAACTGTCTATTCGGTACAATTGCTGACATGATAGGAAAAAAAGTATTTATATCGCGAGTCATAATCCTTCAAACAAGCTCAAACAAAGCATTGACTTGAATCTGTTAGTGGTTTATCTCAAAATTACAACACTTTTTGACCTTGTTTATCTTATAAACATGAACTGTGTAGGTTCGAATGAGAACACTCCTACCAAAATATGGCTTTGTCGGGTTTTTTTTAAGTTCGATGGTTGACTCTGTGACTAAGATATTCCATCTATGTCATTTTTCTCGAAGCAAGAAATGCGTCTGACACGCTAGTACTTTTTATACGACACATTTTTTGTTTCACTACAGGAACGTTCTCACATTGAATGATATCAAACGGAGATAGAAGCAGAAAGAATGAAACGATATTCTTTTTTACTACTGAGAAGTTTCGGCAATCAAATCTGTCCACACTAAAAATCATCAAGAAAATGATACATTAAAATCGTCTCTGGAGTTCCTCTTGAGAACTTTTAAAAGCACCTCATGGATGCTAATATTTATCACAGTAGCACTAAGAAAACTGTCTATTCGGTACAATTGCTGACATGATAGGAAAAAAAGTATTTATGTCGCGAGTCATAATCCTTCAAACAAGCTCAAACAAAGCATTGACTTGAATCTGTTAGTGGTTTATCTCAAAATTACAGCCCTTTTTGACCTTGTTTATCTTATAAACATGAACTGTGTAGGTTCGAATGAGAACACTCCTACCAAAATATGGCTTTGTCGGGTTTTTTTTAAGTTCGATGGTTGACTCTGTGACTAAGATATTCCATCTATGTCATTTTTCTCGAAGCAAGAAATGCGTCTGACACGTTAGTACTTTTTATACGACACATTTTTTGTTTCACTACAGGAACGTTCTCACATTGAGTGATATCAAACGAAGATAGAAGCAGAAAGAATGAAAACGATATTCTTTTTTACTACTGAGAAGTTTCGGCATTCAAATCTGTCCACACTAAAAATCATCAAGAAAATGATACATTAAAATCGTCTCTGGAGTTCCTCTTGAGAACTTTTAAAAGCACCTCATGAATGCTAATATTTATCACCGTAGCACTAAGAAAACTGTCTATTCGGTACAATTGCTGACATGATAGGAAAAAAAGTATTTATATCGCGAGTCATATTCCTTCAGACAAGCTCAAACAAAGCATTGACTTGAATCTGTTAGTGGTTTATCTCAAAATTACAGCCCTTTTTGACCTTGTTTATCTTATAAACATGAACTGTGTAGGTTCGAATGAGAACACTCCTACCAAAATATGGCTTTGTCGGGTTTTTTTTAAGTCCGATGGTTGACTGTGTGACTAAGATATTCCATCTATGTCATTTTTCTCGAAGCAAGAAATGCGTCTGACACGCTAGTACTTTTTATACGACACATTTTTTGTTTCACTACAGGAAGGTTCTCACATTGAATGATATCAAACGGAGATAGAAGCAGAAACAATGGAAACGATATTCTTTTTTACTACTGAGAAGTTTCGGCAATCAAATCTGTCCACACTAAAATCATCAAGAAAATGATACATTAAAATCGTCTCTGGAGTTCCTCTTGAGAACTTTTAAAAGCACCTCATGGATGCTAATATTTATCACAGTAGCACTAAGAAAACTGTCTATTCGGTACAATTGCTGACATGATAGGAAAAAAAGTATTTATATCGCGAGTCATATTCCTTCAAACAAGCTCAAACAAAGCATTGACTTGAATCTGTTAGTGGTTTATCTCAAAATTACAGCCCTTTTTGACCTTGTTTATCTTATAAACATGAACTGTGTAGGTTCGAATGAGAACACTCCTACCAAAATATGGCTTTGTCGGGTTTTTTTTTAAGTTCGATGGTTGACTCTGTGACTAAGATATTCCATCTATGTCATTTTTCTCGAAGCAAGAAATGCGTCTGACACGCTAGTACTTTTTATACGACACATTTTTTGTTTCACTACAGAAAAGTTCTCACATTGAATGATATCAAACGGAGATAGAAGCAGAAAGAATGAAAACGATATTCTTTTTTACTACTGAGAAGTTTCGGCAATCAAATCTGTCCACACTAAAAATCGTCAAGAAAATGATACATTAAAATCGTCTCTGGAGTTCCTCTTGAGAACTTTTAAAAGCACCTCATGAATGCTAATATTTATCACCGTAGCACTAAGAAAACTGTCTATCCGGTACAATTGCTGACATGATAGGAAAAAAAGTATTTATGTCGCGAGTCATAATCCTTCAAACAAGCTCAAACAAAGCATTGACTTGAATCTGTTAGTGGTTTATCTCAAAATTACAGCCCTTTTTGACCTTGTTTATCTTATAAACATGAACTGTGTAGGTTCGAATGAGAACACTCCTACCAAAATATGGCTTTGTCGGGTTTTTTTTTAAGTTCGATGGTTGACTCTGTGACTAAGATATTCCATCTATGTCATTTTTCTCGAAGCAAGAAATGCGTCTGACACGCTAGTACTTTTTATACGACACATTTTTTGTTTCACTACAGGAACGTTCTCACATTGAATGATATCAAACGGAGATAGAAGCAGAAAGAATGAAAACGATATTCTTTTTTACTACTGAGAAGTTTCGGCATTCAAATCTGTCCACACTAAAAATCATCAAGAAAATGATACATTAAAATCGTCTCTGGAGTTCCTCTTGAGAACTTTTGAAAGCACCTCATGGATGCTAATATTGATCACAGTAGCACTAAGAAAACTGTCTATTCGGTACAATTGCTGACATGATAGGAAAAAAAGTATTTATATCGCGAGTCATATTCCTTCAAACAAGCTCAAACAAAGCATTGACTTGAATCTGTTAGTGGTTTATATCAAAATTACAACACTTTTTGACCTTGTTTATCTTATAAACATGAACTGTGTAGGTTCGAATGAGAACACTCCTACCAAAATATGGCTTTGTCGGGGTTTTTTTAAGTTCGATGGTTGACTCTGTGACTAAGATATTCCATCTATGTCATTTTTATCGAAGCAAGAAATGCGTCTGACACGCTAGTACTTTTTATACGACACATTTTTTGTTTCACTACAGGAAAGTTCTCACATTGAATGATACCAAACGGAGATAGAAGCAGAAAGAATGAAAACGTTATTTTTTTCACTACTCAGAAGTTTCGGCAACCAAATCTGTCCACACTAAAG
>CAJNAR010000114.1:0-22987 GCA_905220665.1 Albugo candida | reverse complement strand
AGTAATAGCATATTGAGGGATACGAGTGCAATAGAGTAGATTACTAGTGCTTGAATTCGAATCTTTTGCAAGAAAAGCCTCCTTCCGGAACGATGTCATTAGAGTATTAAATATTCCTAATTCTACCTTTTTGATAGATTTGGACTAGCCAAACGCGTTCCTCCATCTCACTCCCACGATGTTTTGAAACTATGGTATCTTTTTCATATAAGTAATGTAGAGGCAAGTAATAGCTTAGTAGCGAATACGAGTGCAATAGAGTAGATTAGTAGTGCACGCATTCGAATCTTTTGCAAGAAAGCCTCCTTCCGGAACGATTGTCATTAGATGAACAAATACTCTTTATTCCACCACTTTGATGGATTTGGACTATCCAAACACATTCCCGTATCTCACTCTTCACAATTCTATAAAACTATAGTATCTTTTTCATTAAAGTAATGTAGAGGCAAGTAATATCTTAGTAGCGGATACGAGTGCAATCAAGTAGATTACTATTGCACCAATTCGAATCTTTTGTAAGAAAGCCTCCTTCCGGAACGATGTCATTAGAGTATTAAATATTCCTAATTCTACCTTTTTGATAGATTTACACTATCCAAACACGTTCCTCCATCTCACTCCCCACGATGTTTTGACACTATGGTACCTTTTCATGAAAGTAATGTAAAAGGAAGTAATAGCATATTAGCGGATACGAGTGCAATTGAGTAGATTACTAGTGCGCGAATTTGAATCTTTTGCAAGAAAGCCTCCTTCCGGAACGATGTCATTAGAGTATTAAATATTCCTAATTCTACCTTTTTGATAGATTTGGACTATCCAAACACGTTCCTCCATCTCACTCCCCACGATGTTTTGAAACTATGGTATCTTTTTCATAAAAGTAATGTAGAAGGAAGTCATAGCATATTAGCGGATACGAGTGCAATCAAGTAGATTACTATTGCACCAATTCGAATCTTTTGTAAGAAAGCCTCCTTCCGGAACGACTGTCATTAGATGAACAAATAATCCTAATTCTACCACTTGGATGGATTTGGACTATCCAAACGCGTTCCTCCATCTCACTCCCCACGATGTTTTGACACTTTGGTACCTTTTCATGAGAGTAATGTAAAAGGAAGTAATAGCATATAAACGGATACGAATGCAATTGAGTAGATTACTAGTGCGCGAATTTGAATCTTTTGCAAGAAAGCCTCCTTCCGGAACGATGTCATTCGAGTAACAAATATTCCTAATTCTACCTTTTTGATAGATTTACACTATCCAAACACGTTCCTCCATCTCACTCCCCACGATGTTTTGAAACTATGGTACCTATGTCATAAAAGTAATGTAGAAGGAAGTAATAGCATATTAGCGGATACGAGTGCAATAGAGTAGATTAGTAGTGCACGAATTCAAATCTTTTGCAAGAAAGCCTCCTTCCGGGACGATGTCATTAGAGTATTAAATATTCCTAATTCTACCTTTTTGATAGATTTGGACTATCCAAACACGTTCCTCCATCTCACTCCCCACGATGTTTTGAAACTATGGTATCTTTTTCATGAAAGTAATGTAAAAGGAAGTAATAGCATATTAGCGGATACGAGTGCAATTGAGTAGATTACTAGTGCGCGAATTTGAATCTTTTGCAAGAAAGCCTCCTTCCGGAACGATGTCATTCGAGTAGCAAATATTCCTAATTCTAGCTTTTTGATAGATTTGGACTATCCAAACACGTTCCTCCATCTCACTTCCCACGATGTTTTGAAACTATGGTACCTATGTCAGAAAAGTAATGTAGAAGGAAGTAATATCTTAGTAGCGGATACGAGTGCAATAGAGTAGATTACTAGTGCTTGAATTCGAATCTTTTGCAAGAAAGCCTCCTTCCGGAACGATGTCATTAGAGTATTAAATATTCCTAATTCTACCTTTTTGATAGATTAGGACTATCCAAACGCGTTCCTCCATCTCACTCCCCACGATGTTTTGACACTTTGGTACCTTTTCATGAAAGTAATGTAAAAGGAAGTAATAGCATATTAGCGGATACGAGTGCAATTGAGTAGATTACTAGTGCGCGAATTTGAATCTTTTGCAAGAAAGCCTCCTTCCGGAACGATGTCATTAGAGTATTAAATTCCTAATTCTACTTTTTGATAGATTTGGACTATCCAAACACGTTCCTCCATCTCACTCCCCACGATGTTTTGAAACTATGGTATCTTTTTCATAAAAGTAATGTAGAAGGAAGTAATAGCATATTAGCGGATACGAGTGCAATCAAGTAGATTACTATTGCACCAATTCGAATCTTTTGTAAGAAAGCCTCCTTCCGGAACGACTGTCATTAGATGAACAAATAATCCTAATTCTACCACTTGGATGGATTTGGACTATCCAAACGCGTTCCTCCATCTCACTCCCCACGATGTTTTGACACTTTGGTACCTTTTCATGAGAGTAATGTAAAAGGAAGTAATAGCATATAAACGGATACGAATGCAATTGAGTAGATTACTAGTGCGCGAATTTGAATCTTTTGCAAGAAAGCCTCCTTCCGGAACGATGTCATTCGAGTAACAAATATTCCTAATTCTACCTTTTTGATAGATTTACACTTTCCAAACACGTTCCTCCATCTCACTCCCCACGATGTTTTGAAACTATGGTACCTATGTCATAAAAGTAATGTAGAAGGAAGTAATAGCATATTAGCGGATACGAGTGCAATAGAGTAGATTAGTAGTGCACGAATTCAAATCTTTTGCAAGAAAGCCTCCTTCCGGGACGATGTCATTAGAGTATTAAATATTCCTAATTCTACCTTTTTGATAGATTTGGACTATCCAAACACGTTCCTCCATCTCACTCCCCACGATGTTTTGAAACTATGGTATCTTTTTCATGAAAGTAATGTAAAAGGAAGTAATAGCATATTAGCGGATACGAGTGCAATTGAGTAGATTACTAGTGCGCGAATTTGAATCTTTTGCAAGAAAGCCTCCTTCCGGAACGATGTCATTCGAGTAACAAATATTCCTAATTCTACCTTTTTGATAGATTTACACTTTCCAAACACGTTCCTCCATCTCACTCCCCACGATGTTTTGAAACTATGGTACCTATGTCATAAAAGTAATGTAGAAGGAAGTAATAGCATATTAGCGGATACGAGTGCAATAGAGTAGATTAGTAGTGCACGAATTCAAATCTTTTGCAAGAAAGCCTCCTTCCGGGACGATGTCATTAGAGTATTAAATATTCCTAATTCTACCTTTTTGATAGATTTGGACTATCCAAACACGTTCCTCCATCTCACTCCCCACGATGTTTTGAAACTATGGTATCTTTTTCATGAAAGTAATGTAAAAGGAAGTAATAGCATATTAGCGGATACGAGTGCAATTGAGTAGATTACTAGTGCGCGAATTTGAATCTTTTGCAAGAAAGCCTCCTTCCGGAACGATGTCATTCGAGTACAAATATTCCTAATTCTAGCTTTTTGATAGATTTGGACTATCCAAACACGTTCCTCCATCTCACTCCCCACGATGTTTTGAAACTATGGTACCTTTCATAAAAGTAATGTAGAAGGAAGTAATAGCATATTAGCGGATACGAGTGCAATAGAGTAGATTACTAGTGCTTGAATTCGAATCTTTTGCAAGAAAGCCTCCTTCCGGAACGATGTCATTAGAGTATTAAATATTCCTAATTCTACCTTTTTGATAGATTTACACTATCCAAACACGTTCCTCCATCTCACTCCCACGATGTTTTGAAACTATGGTACCTATGTCATAAAAGTAATGTAGAAGGAAGTAATAGCATATTAGCGGATACGAGTGCAATAGAGTAGATTAGTAGTGCACGAATTCAAATCTTTTGCAAGAAAGCCTCCTTCCGGGACGATGTCATTCGAGTAACAAATATTCCTAATTCTACCTTTTTGATAGATTTACACTATCCAAACACGTTCCTCCATCTCACTCCCCACGATGTTTTGAAACTATGGTACCTTTTTCATAAAAGTAATGTAGAAGGAAGTAATAGCATATTAGCGGATACGAGTGCAATCAAGTAGATTACTATTGCACCAATTCGAATCTTTTGTAAGAAAGCTTCCTTCCGGAACGACTGTCATTAGATGAACAAATAATCCTAATTCTACCACTTGGATGGATGTTGACTATCCAAACACGTTCCTGCATCTCACTCCCCACGATGTTTTGAAACTATGGTATCTTTTTCATAAAAGTAATGTAGAAGGAAGTAATAGCATATTAGCGGATACGAGTGCAATTGAGTAGATTACTAGTGCGCGAATTTGAATCTTTTGCAAGAAAGCCTCCTTCCGGAACGATGTCATTCGAGTAACAAATATTCCTAATTCTAGCTTTTTGATAGATTTACACTATCCAAACACGTTGCTCCATCTCACTTCCCACGATGTTTTGAAACTATGGTACCTATGTCATAAAAGTAATGTAGAAGGAAGTAATAGCATATTAGCGGATACGAGTGCAATAGAGTAGATTACTAGTGCTTGAATTCGAATCTTTTGCAAGAAAGCCTCCTTCCGGAACGATGTCATTAGAGTAACAAATATTCTTAATTCTACCACTTGGATGGATTTGACCTATCCAAACACGTTCCTGCATCTCACTCTCTACAATGTTTTGAAACTATGGTACCTATTGTTGAAGAAAGTTGGACAAGTTCAGATAAAAACCGGATAAGATCGGAAGAGTTGGATAAGATCAGATCATTAGTGGCGCGGAAAGATGCGATAAGAAATAGGTTACTGATAGTATAGAGAAGCGATATAGAGAATGTGGTATAGGCTTAGACTATCTTTTTGAGAACTAAGGACCTACAAATATAGATACTTTCCAATTTGACTGCAACAGGTTAACAGCCACAACTCTTGTTTTTCTCAAAAGCTACCAACTCTTTTAAAAATGGATATGTTGAGAGAAGACAATTACTTCAGCTGGGAATTCAGTGCTCGAATGCAGCTGATGCGAAAGGGGTTGCTGGACCATATTGACCCGGTAAAAACCCCAAGCGAGGATGACAGCAACGCTGGGATTTGGAAGATCAATGACATGAAGGCGTTTGCGGTCATTTCGACCATGATCAGCCCCAACTTACAGTCTATGGTTAGATCAGCATGTAGTGCTGCTCAAGCATGGGACATCTTGAAGAATTTCTTCTTGAGGCGCTACTTGCACAACAGGATCCAGAAGAAGCGGGAGTTACATGAGTTCAAGATGAAGAAAGGCGGATGCGTTATGGATCATTTTTTGAGGTTCGACGAGTTGTGCATGTCAATGCAAGCAATAGGAGCGTCCATCGACTTGGATGAGCAGCTGGTTGTACTACTTGGAAGCATGTCAGAAGATTTCGACCAGACTATCAAGATCATGGAGAATGTACCAGGGATGGACATGTTTCAAGCGAAGGAAATGCTTCTTCGCGAATCAGAAAGCATCAGTGCCAAGGAAAAGCATGGCATGGCACTCAAAGCGCAGTATAAGCGGCAAAGCAAAGGTCGAGCAAATAGGCCGAACAGGAATACAGCGAAGTTCGAGGGAAAGTGTTTCCGGTGTAACAAGTATGGGCACAAACAAGCGGATTGTTGGAGAAGTAACAAGGCCGACAGCGAGGAAGCCCATGCATTCACAATTTTTCAAGAATCTCAAGCGAATTGGATTCTGGACAGTGGCGCAAGCAGTCAAATGTGTCCCAACAAAATTGAATTTACCGACTTGCAAGCAATGAAGAAAAAGATTCCGATATCTGTTGCCAATGGAAGCAAGGTTTATGCAGTAGGAGTTGGAACCATCTTTGTGCGACTCAAGAACAACAAAAATATCAGTATTGATGATGTTTTGTACGTTCCCGGTCTCGAGCAAAAGCTACTCTCCGTATCTGCACTAACGGAAAAAGGACTCCAGGTTGTCTTTCGGAATCTTACCTGTGAAATCAAAAGTGACAATCGAAAAATTGTGGATATTCAACGTATTGGAAAGCTTTTCGTTCTCGAATGTGAAACACTTGAAGTCGCACATTTTGGTGGAGAGGCAGGTCAAGACGAAGACGTTCCGGTGGACGAATCCATTTGGCACGCAAGGTTTGGTCATATTTCGATCAAGAGAATGAAAAACATAAGGAATTATGTCAGTGGACTCAATTTGAAGACAAAATGAGGAATGGATTGTGAAGAGTCCGAAATTTGTGAAGGGTGTATGAATGGAAAGTCAACTGTTCAGCCATTTAGATCATCTGCGTATGGAAAAGTAAAGACAATAGCCTTGTTAGAAGTGGTTCACAGTGATGTCACTGGGCCGATGCGAGTGAAGTCTCAAGGTGGCGCGAAGTTCATGGTCACATTCATCGATGATTTTTCAAGATTCATTCATGCCTATTTTATCCAAAGCAAGGGTGAAGTTTTCAGTAAATTTACCGAATTCAAAGCACTTGTCGAGAATCAGTTCGGAAAAAGGATCAAGTGTTTGCGTTCGGATAATGGTGGGGAATACATCAACGACAAATTTGCCAACTTATGCAAAAATTCCGGAATCATACATCAAACCACGGTTCCATATTCGCCACAACAGAACGGACTCGCAGAACGGATGAAACGGACACTTACGGAACGTGCGAGGTGCATGTTATCGCATATGCAAGTGGAGGAAAAATGGTGGGCAGAAGCTATGAACACAGCTGTGTACGTGACAAACAGAGTACCCTGTGCAGCAAATCAATTCAAAACCCCATTTGAAGTATGTTTCGGTCGGAAGCCAAGCGTCGCGCACTTTAAAGTGTTTGGAGCTCAAGGTTATGCACATATCGACAAATCCAAGAGATCCAAAGTCGACAGCAAAGCTTACAAATGTATGTTTCTGGGCTATTTCGAAAACATTAAAGGGTATCGTGTCTGGAATTTGGAAGCTCATCGTTTGGAAACAACACGTACAGCTAAATTTCAAGAAGTGCAAAACTCAAAATATTTTGAAGTCGTATGCTGCGACAAATCCACGGACCAGTTAAAATCTATGGAAAACCAGCATTATGAGGAGGAAGACATGCATCTCGAAAGAGAGCATAACAGCGATGATGCAATGGAAATAGATGAAGAGTTTGACCAACAGGATGAACATCCAGGGGAAGATGATGTCAGCATGGATTTTAATTCAGCTACGGAGATTGTTCCCAGGGGGAGATTGGATGGTTTCACTGGTTCTCCGACATTCGCACCATCTGGGCCCAATCACCTTCTCGAAAGTGAGCCGTCTCATTCAATCGTGCCATACGAAATTTCGGATGCCATTATTCCAGTGGACATCGAAGAAACTCGACCACAGAAAAGATTTCGCATAGAACAAGAACAGGCGAATGCTGTTTTGGATTTACCATCAACGTACAAAGAGGCAATGCGGTCTCCGGATTCAGATGAATGGAAAAAGGCGTTTCAAACTAGAGCTCGAAGCACTCAAGGAAAAGGAGACTTGGATACTGACTTCAAAGACACCACATATGAAGGTCATTGGAACAAAATGGGTTTTTACTCTAAATCGGAATGAATTTGGTGAAGTTGAAAAGTACAAGGCAAGACTTGTCGCTTTGGGCTACCGACAAAAATATGGAGTGGATTATATGGACACATATGCGCCAGTTGCAAACATGAATTCCATTCGGGTTTACCTGGTGGCTTGTTGTCACCAAGGATTTCATATTCAGCAATATGATGTCGACACCGCGTTTCTCAATGGGCATCTGGATGAAGAAGTCTACATTCATCCACCGCGAGGTGTTCAAGCTCAGGCTAACGATGTCTGTCTTCTGAAGCGAAGCTTATATGGTCTGAAGCAATCTGCAGCAACATGGTTTAAGACAATTTCACGAGTGTTTTTGGAAATGGGTTTCCGACACTGCAGAACAGACTCGTGCATATTTTTTCGTCAACGAGGAAATTCGGTGGTTTATATCGCCTTATATGTGGACGACATGTTAATAGGTGCAAAGACATTGGAGGAGATAAAAGCTATTTCCGACAAATTGTCAAGTAAGTTCAAGTTAAAAGATCTCGGAAAAGTCAAATTTATGCTGGGCAGTCAAGTCGATTATGACCGAGAGCAACGTTCAATGAAAATCTGTCAAACTTCAAACATCAATAAAATGGTCGAAAAGTTCAATCATGTGGACGCCAAGCTCGTTTGGAACCCAAATGTTCAAGGCCAACTTTTATCGACAATCGAAAAAGAAGATGAAAGAATGAAGTTTCGGCCTTATCGCTCCTTAGTTGGCTCACTCTTGTATATTTCGAATGGAACTAGACCAGATATTGCGTATTCAGTTGGGCAACTGAGTCGACATCTGGAACGGCCTAGTGAAGAGCATTGGAAGGCAGCGATAAGGGTCCTGCGGTATTTGAAGTCAACTAGTGATATGGGGATAAATTACACCGGCAGTGACAAATGTTTATGCGTTTGTGCATATAGTGATGCCATTGGGCGAATAACAAGGAATCCAGAAGATCTGTATCCGGAATCATGCTAATGATAAATGGTGCGCCCGTTATTTTCAAATCAAAGATTCAGCAAAGTGTAGCCCTGAGTACGGCTGAGGCAGAGTATATCGCCCTATCACTCTGTATGCAAGAACTTTTATGGCTGAAAAGCTTATTATGTGAACTCAAGGCAAAGATTACTCAAAAGATCAAAATATTCGAGGACAATCAAAGTGCCATCGCAATCGCGAAAAACGATAGATATCAAAGCAGAGAAAAACATATCGACATCCGTTATCATTTCATTCGAGATCATATAAAGGATGAAAAAATTGTGATCGAGTATATCGACTCCAGAAATCAGCTTGCCGATTTCTTGACCAAGCCTATTTCGACAAAGCAATTTCAGGATTTGGTTCGTCTGGCAAATATCAAGAATTGTGTGTCGTGGGGGAGTGTTGAAGAAAGTCGGACAAGTTCAGATAAAAACCGGATAAGATCGGAAGAGTCGGATAAGATCAGATCATTAGTAGCGCGGAAAGATGCGATAAGAAATAGGTTGCTGATAGTATAGAGAAGCGATATAGAGAATGTGGTATAGGCTTAGACTATCTTTTTGAGAACTAAGGACCTACAAATATGGATACTTTCCAATTTGACTACAACACCTAATTCATATTAGTGATGTAAAAGCAAGTAATAGCTTAGTAGCGGATAAGAGTGCAATCAAGTAGATTACTATTGCACCAATTCGAATCTTTTGTAAGAAAGCCTCCTTCCGGAACGATGTCATTAGAGTAACAAATATTCTTAATTCTACCACTTGGATGGATTTGACCTATCCAAACACGTTCCTGCATCTCACTCTCCACAATGTTTTGAAACTATGGTACCTTTTTCATAAAAGTAATGTAGAGGCAAGTAATAGCTTAGTAGCGGATACGAGTGCAATAGAGTAGATTAGTAGTTCACGAATTTGAATCTTTTGCAAGAAAGCCTCCTTCCGGAACGATGAAATTCGAGTAACAAATACTCTTAATTCTACCATTTGGATGGATTTGGAATATCCAAACAAGTTCCTGCATCTCACTCTCCACAATGTTATAAAACTATGGTACCTCTTTCATATAAGTAATGTAGAGGCAAGTAATAGCTTAGTAGCGAATACGAGTGCAATAGAGTAGATTCGTAGTGCTTGAATTCGAATCTTTTGCAAGAAAGCCTCCTTCTGGAACGATGTCATTCGAGTAACAAATATTCCTAATTCTTCCACTTTAATTGATTTGGACTATCCAAACACGTTCCTGCATCTCGCTCTCCACAATGTTTTGAAACCTTATTACCTATATTATACAAGTGGCGTGTAGACCCAGGTAATATCTTAATAGTATATACGAATTCACAGCATTTTTCGTGAGCATACTAGTGATAGGAGCAATGGTGATGGTTTGATTGTCCGCATTATACGCTGTAACGCATAAAAATGCTTGCCGAAACTGTGGCAGTGCGGAGAACTGGTGGAAATACTGATATAACATTGAATACTTTCAAAATTGCTCATACTGCCCCATATGAAATCACATAATAAAATATTGTACAATGACTAACAAATTGAAGATCAGACAGTGTTCGTTGCTCAGCTTTATCAGTGTCCTTGACTTCTACCCTCTAGATGGACGTCACGTCCAAGAGAACCTTAATCGTCATTTCGTCTATCATAAGGATCTGCCATGAGTTATCAAACGTTAAGAGAAGCGATCTTGGCCTCGACTTAAGCGACTAAAAAATCTTCAATCACTTTTTCGCCCAGGACGTTCACGTCCATACCCGAAAGTCGCGATTGTTGGTCCAAGCTCTATTAAGATCAGGTATCATGGGGAAGAATAGAAGGTGAGATTTCGCGAATTTTTTAGATATATTGCCCCTTATATTTCGGATGACAACAATTCCGTTTCACACGCATTCTAATTCCTTGTGCATCCTCCCTAATTGCCCGAGTTATGCGCCAAGCATCTATATGATTGCAGATAACAAAACCATTCAGGCTTCGTACTGCAACAGTGACGTCTCGACCGTCTTTGTGCTCTGGGGGGAGCTCAAGATAAAGAAAAATTATGGATTAAGACAGGTGCTATCGATATGTCAAGGCGTATTTACGGCAAGACTTTGTGCGCTTTTACAATAAGGTTTGATCCGTAATGTGCGTAATTTAATTCAGTTCTGTCGATGCCTATTTAGTGCTCTTCGCTGATGCTTTCGCTAACTTCCTGGACACTGTGCTATGAGAACATGTGCATGTTTTGATGACGAAAAAAGAATGCGAATCGGAGTGGTAGCTAGCACACATTGCCCAGTACCACGGATTCAAAAATAAAGGAACAAGAAGACGGCTTATTGGAAATAGTCGGTGGAGAAAAGAAAGGTAAAGGTCGAAATATTTCAAAACGCGTGGCATTATCCACAGCGCGGGCAATATTAATGGTATCGATTTCGGTCATGACGCACCACACTCTCCGATAAACCTCAAAGATCCTCATGCAGACAGAATTGATAACTATCTTCCAAATTGTCGCTCAAGTGAAAGGATAAAAACTAAAAGTACGCCAAGATGCGTAACAAAACATGAATCTTCTTAGGAAAACGAAATTGCGCAACGCTGATGAGATGAGTTGTTTCTATTTCATCTAAGCAAATTTTGTAGGATTCGAATGCAGAAGCTTTGGTGCGGGGATCCAAGCTCTCATAGGCTATGTGAAGAACAACGTGTCCAAAAAATTGGCTGTACCAAGCTCAATGACGTGTATTGTGGACGAAGGTTCTTCAAGTCGACCTTGATGCTGTAGCCACATAAGAACTCATTCAAGCTTTCATCGAAAGAACAAAGCACAAACACCGAAGTTCCAATACACTGCTGGTTGATTCTTCCCCAAGCGTTACAGCTAATCAAAGATTCATGCGTCACTACGTCTCCAGGAATCAGCAGCGAGCAATGTTTTAACTATATCTCGGGATGACGGGCCCGGTCGCGAATCAAGTTATCGTATAACAAAGCAGTCACCCCGATACAAGTAATAGCTCAAAGTATCATGATCTCCTAGGACGACAAGACTTTTAAAAAATCGTTGAATCGATCAAATCCACCGTCATTCTTGCGTATCAGCAGCAATATCGCCGTACTCGTCGTGCATTCCAGGGGCTACAACATGATTGGACAAATGCTGGTGGACTACAGCGATTCATTTATGAGCAAGCGGAGCGCATGAATCGAATCTTAGAGACTCTACTGACATTCCACGGACTTTCCAATGACACGAAAATGATGGTTTTGTGTCGCAGCAGAAAATGCCGGCGAATAGAGTATACAGTCTCCAGAGAGTACGCCAATTTGTACACGATCGCTTACAACGGTCACCATCTCCTTTGCCTTTGAACCATCCAGTATTGTTAGTTTGTTGCATGCGACGAAGAGGAATGAGGCGGTAAACGGAACATAGAGAAATGGATTCGAGATGCATGTCCTGCAATTTTCAAGCTCCATTCAGATCAGACAATGTGTTGCTGTGTTCCGCAAGTGTTCCGAACAAAGCCGTCGAAATCGCAGTTGTATGTATGAAGAGATATGTATTCGACGCGGTACTTTCACCGTCACTTTTTAGCAATTCTGAAAAGCGTTTGCTAATTATGTCAATATTCAGCGAGCAAGGATGGTGCTTAAGACGAGTATTGAATTGCTCACACGCTATAATTCCATAATTGGTGTCGTGCGTCGCATGTTGAAGAATGTAACGATACTACGGCAAGCTTCCAGAATTACGACCGACTAAAGAAAAAAGCGTGATAGATCTCATCGTCTTCTTTGTGGTTTTTGATTCTGTCTCATTGTAGCCTCTTTTTATTACGCTGTCGTATGTGTAATTTTCGCTCCTGTGCTTTGAGATGTTGAGCTAACTTTTCTTCGTGAGTTATTGTCGAGCTTGGAATCCTTTTTGATACCATCAACCACCTTTAACCGTTTCCGTTTCTATAAATCCATCCACTTGATCATTTGCTGTTTTCTTATAGAGTAACACTTGCTCGTGATCATTTTCAGTGTTCCTGTCAAGTTTGAGATTATTGCACATCCGTTCTTCCTCTGCTAGTTCATCCTATTCGTGTAGGATTTGTTGATGCAAGCCCTTCTCCTTTTCTTCGTCTTGAATTCTTTGTCATATTTCCTTATTCTTTAGGAAGTCTGGTAACTCTTTTTGACGTTTCGTTCTGCTCGGAATTTTGCATAATTACTAGTTTCTTCTGATGTTATTCTCCTGCAAGTTTTTTTTTGCATTCGATTTGTGATATGTCGATATCCTTTGCAGGTTCCAGTGGGATTTTGTACTTGAGAATTTTCATGGTTTTTCGTAATTGAAGCACAGCACATCCCGAGAAACACGAGCAAAACTTAGACTCTGGAAGCAAAAAGATGAATTGGCCTTGTTGTTCTTTGTACAAACAAACGCGATGGAAGCTCCAATTTCATCCTCTAGAAAATCACGGTTTTGAGTGATTAACGTCTTGACAGTGGAAACGGTAGCTTTCACTACTTTCAGTAACTCTGAGTTAAAAAAACTCGGCCAATTGCTCAGGTAGTACTTTGCGAAAAGGTACATACTTGATGTAGACGCTTTTCTTTGTGAAATGGATGTATATGCGTTCCCGGAACGTCAAGCACGTGCTGTACGACCAATTCGAAGGATAAACAAACTGGGATCTTGCTGCGGATCGTACTGCAGAGTCCAGTCCGCATCCGGTAGATCAATATTTCTTACCATTACATCTGGCCGAGAATGGCCCTGTTCTTCACGGTTTCGGTACTTATTGTGTAATCTTGTCAATTGTCTACTTGATCCCGAATGCAGCCGCGTATAGGCTTCATCATGACCGCAGTCGTCGACATTTGAAGGTGTTTTTTTCATTCTTTAAGCTCTTTCAGATATCGAGGACCGCTTCGGTGTGCCCACTGCCTACAATATAGAGTCATTTTTCCCTTATTTCATAAATAAATGTATGTAAATTCATTTCTATTGCATACCTCCCACAAGAGGCCCCTTAATACTTGTGGTTATCCACTTTCAAATAACTGCTCGCCTAAGGAACGAATCTGCTCCGCGAGCTTTCTAGAAGGCGATAAATTATGGCTACTTCTTTTCGGTTAGTATTGTGATTGTCGGAAGGTGGGTGTAGCTTTTTTGCTGTTTACAATGTTACGATACAAAGTTTGGTCTAACGGAATGAATGCTAGTAGTCTGATGGAACGAATGCTAGTGTTTCCCCGCTTCCTGTGCATGCGTTCACACATACATTTTTTGTCTTTTAGAACGTGAGGATTGTGGGGGATTAAACGGCTCTTAAGTGTGTGAAACAAGTGCTTCATATTGTCTAAAATTGCTTGAAAGAACGGGGGTTCAAGTTGACAGAATCTAATGAGATAGGACGGGAAAGCATTTGGAGAATCTAGTCAGCAAAGGTTAAACGGTCGAATCTGTTCAGTAAATTATATCGTTTATTTGTATCTCTTGCGTATAGACTAGAGGTAGCCACTTCAATATCCGTAGTATACATGGCGATACGTGCAATCAGCTGGATTGATGTACCGGAAATTATGGACTCTTTCTTTCAGCATATTCTGATGCAACTGCGTACCATGGCTAATTCTTGAGCACATGATACTTTGCTGCCAATGTCCGATCCGAGTATGTGACTGAACAAAACCCATACGATTGTATAAAAAGCAGTCACTTTGTACCATGAGCAGTCTGGGTGGTCCATCAAGGACTTTACAGTAGTTGAGTAGGTACGGTGCTAAATTAGCTAATAAATGATCATCGAATGCGATCGTCACAACAAGGTTGCATGAGAAAACTCAGTGCATAGTTTACCGTTGCTTATCACATATGTATTTATGTGTATAATGTCGAAAGCTTAGAAAATTCAGCTCTCTAGTCTGTTCGTCTAAGTGTTTGCGTGAGAATCCTAACAATGTTTCATTCAATCATCAAACTACATCAAATGGATCAGACGTTTGTCCCCGTTTCTGGGCTCAAGACTGGCTCAATTATGAAATCATGAGGTGAGCACTGTACATGGAACTGTGTAATCTTATAATATACGACATAGGATATATCTATCAGGTCTGGTTGTATTCTCTAATAAATGATTATATCAAACTTGACGATGTAGAGTTGCGGAAAGTAGGGAGTGCTCTCTACCCGCAAGACAACGTACACTGTTTACCTATCTTGTAAGTTATATATAAAAAATGGTATACGCTAGTTTATACATAATTCTTTCTAGTAGCCAACAATCGCCGATGGAAACACATCACATTTGGCACTTGGCGATTCCTTTGCTCCAGTAGCTTTTCAGCGCTACCACCACACCCTCCATTGATATTGACAAACTGCAGTTTGTCTCAACGTGCGAGGTGAACCACTTCCCTTTCAATGAAATACCCGTTCCACTAGAGTACGTTTTTATGGTTGCAACTTTGCATTCTACTGTTACGTCTTGTATAGGATACGTGTTTGCTTCTAATGGTTGTCGGATGGCCGGCTCGACTATAAGAGGGGGTAGAATTTATATTGCGTCGTTTTGATCTTCACGATGCGTTATGTATACGTATATCGTGATTTCATCTGAAAAGTATGCTGATCAGACTGGCTGAACGACTGGCTAAAATGTATACCGATTGGAACTATACCGACGGGCCCATACGTATACCGACTCCATCACTCTGTATACTGGCAGAACAATTTCATGTCAAAGTTGATTCAAGACATGCCGAAGAGGAGAAATCCGAAGCGATGAAGATGTCGATGCAGATAAAGCACCAAGCGGAAGATCATGGAGCCTTTGATCTCGTAAAAGCTCACCCCATCGAGATTTACATCACGTCCATTCGACCACAAAATGCTCGTTCTCCAAGTCCTCCACCCCGAATGTGAAGAGGCAGCATTTCTGGAGGAACTATTTCTCAATTACGACCGCGATTGGGTCAGCTCCAATTCCTTCCGATGTATCGTCCATCTTGTGTATGGTCTCGTATTGTCAGCGCGCGACAAAAAATGATACAAAATAATTCAGCAATCACAATCAATATGCTTGGAATGTCTCACTGTAATCGCTTAATCTCTTGAGGAAACAGCACACTCTATCGACACTAAAGCATCTTTATCAATTGTCAAAAACGAAATCGTCGAATTTCTTGGACGCGAGCCCTTGTACCATAGCGGGCATTGAAATTTCAGCTTTCTGGGAGCACAGCAAAGCGATCGAATTATGGACAAATTTGCCGACGATATCTTCAACATTGTGGTGTGAATGTATTACCAAGCGCCGATACTGCGTTTATCTTATCATCTTCAAACTGATTTACACAATCCGGGTGTAATGGAAGAGAAGAGGATGGATCAAGGGAGCTTTATGCGCAACAATCTTGAAATCAATATTGGATAGAATCTTCCTTAAAAATCTTCGTGTGGTATTTACATTCGAACTAAAGCTCTACAGATTTATTTAAAGCGGACGATGAATTATATGCCAAAGATGATCTCAATGATGTATCGAAACGCCCAACGTCCGATAAGAGTTCCTTCTGTGGAGCTTCGAGTGCACTGAATGATCCAATAAAAAGGTTCAAGGGAGTGATATGGTCATCCAATCAGAATGACCGCTTCAACGTCTGATTTCTGCAATTCATTCGCCTCATGAAAGTGATGGCAACGCGAAATTATCGAAAAGAATCAGGAAATCGATCAATTAGCGGATCTGAGTCACGTGATTCCCATGTTTGAGACCCTTTGGGCGCCGCAATTAGCGTGTTGTTCCGTAACATTCGAATCCATTAAAGCGTCTGTGGCGATCGACTTGTGTATAAGCTCACTCAAAGAAAGAATTCATTTGTGTTCCCGTCTCGAAATGGCAGCGGAACGCGACGCGTTTGTGATTGTCTTGTCGAAATTCACAGCAATCCAAACGATTGGATCTCTATCCATTCGGCTGAAGAATATCGACGCGAACAAGCAGTTATTTTCCATGAGTGAGAAGGAAGGCAATTTCCTCATGAACGCGTGGAGTGATATTAATCAATGTGTCTCCCAATTAGCGAAAATTCAGCTTTATGGAATCAGAGCGGAAGCCGAGTTTTTGTATCGCTTATGTGCACAAAATTAAGTTTATCGCCATATCCAGTTGCAATCGCCACAGACGATCAAATCGCAGTGAAGAAATGAAAATTCAGCATAACTTCTGGCGGAAATTGACTCACTTGCAAGAGATCCGCGTTGAGGAGCTCGATATATCTCAATGATACTGCGGTTCAGGAATTTACCCAGCAATTGTGTGGTATTCCACAGTGATTCTTTGTGAATTAGTAACAATCGTGTCGCCGTTCCACTTTGACATTCAGATTCCAGCGCACCTTTTTAATGTCAAGCTTACCTCGCGTGAATTGCCTCCAGAAAGTGGTCGAAGTCGCTGAAAAATATACATACGTGGTCGCGTGTGGTAGGGGTTAGCATTCAAAGGTGTTTTCCAGGCATTCTACGACCATTAGGCATGAGACTGTCCGTTGCAATGTACGCCATTAATTCTCTCAAACAGCTTAGTATGAAGAGTGGGAAGAGCTAAAAGTTTTTACATCAACGACGTTTTCTCAATCCATTAATAGTCGTTATGGCGCATGCATTGAATTTGGAACATACGTGAAATCGTCCTTCTTTGCATGGAGAATGAGACCTTCGCCCGAGTTGAGAATATAAAGTCGGGCTAGAAGACTGTTTGTGCTGTTCTAGGCTTTCAAATGGGCAAGAAAAGTGTCATGAATCATTTATTTCCGATAATGGGTGTATTAGTCGACGCGGTCGAGTTTGTCCTGACCCCCGCTGTGTGTCAACTTGAAGGCCAAGAGATTCTGGAAGATCACCAGTTCTTGGAGAGCTGCTCACGGAAGAATAGGGTAAACACAACGAGGAGAAAGACGATTGATCATCAACGTCGTAATCATATTCGAGCTCGTCTGTGCTTTACGATAAGGAGAACGGATCACCTGCAGACGCACTTTTCGTGAAAATACCTCTGAGAGATGATAATATGTCCTCTCGTTGATAGTGTTGTATTGCGGAAGCTTTCATCACATCAGGACGATACTGTATCCATCATGTAACTGATCAAAGTTGAAAGTTGTAAAATGTTCTAAAAGTACCCTGTTTTGTAAATTGTTGTGCGCCATATTACGGTGAGCGGAGCCATCCAACTAAGAGAAGGATCCGGGTTGCACTTGCATTTCGACTCGCCTGTGTCGTACCTGCAGCAATGATCTTCAAATTCCGAAAAACCAACCAAATATTTCTGCGTTGCGAGTTAGTCCAACACCTTTGCAAGCCGAATACGTTCGTCTTGATTGTAACAATGTCTATGAAAGTATCGAACGTGCGCACTAGACGTGGTGTAGATCACGGAAAGTACTGGAACTGTCGGAGTTGCTGATCGCTGATCTAACAGACGATGATTCCGATCAGTCCAGACGAAATGCAGCGTCACTGCTTGCAATGAAAGTCATAAATCTGATATAATTTGCTGATATTCTTTTCAATCCGGCCGTAGTGCTGGTATGATTGCACATGCGATATGCGTCCAACGTGGTCGGAATGAGGAGAATTGATCCCAACTAGGGAGTAATTTTCGCCATAATTGTGCCGTTTGATCGCACTGGAGAAAAACATGTTGATCGGATTCTACTGCCTCACACGAGGGCTACGTACATAAGATAAGGTCCGGCTGCTTAGCTTTAAAAACCAGAAACGAGATCGAATTGGTAATATCCGAAAGACCAGACCAAACTGTAGATCTTCAAAATTGTGCAAGACGCGGCTTCAAATATACCGGGCCATGAATGTTATAACTAGTTCTGAGTCGATTGCGCACGATTTCTCCCGTGATGGCCAATGTGTCAACATCGGATGACCCTTGGTTGATCGGAGAGGTTTTTAGACGATTGGTTAGAGTTGTCAACTTAGAATACATGGAGAATAATGTTTTGTCTCCGTGCTTTGTACTCCCACATGAAACGAGCTACCACTTGTGCTTCGTTAAAATCAAGTTATGAGAGCAATCGTCGAGTTAGTACGCTAGAGTATCTGAGTGACTTCATTGTAAAGTCGACCCAATAAAAAAATTTCAGCCAAATTCGATGTGTTGAGCTCTTTTCGCTGTAATAGTTGGCGACGAAATCTTCCTTCGTTCGCCATGTGTCACTTTCACGAAAAAAAGTCTCGCAAAGTCCAAAGTCGAAAAGTGAAGCAAATGTTTTTCGAAATGTGCGATGTGGTTCGTCCGCCATACAAAATTGTAGCAAATATTCTGCGTGCTCGGATTCCGAGTAGCAGCTGCATAGTGTAATTCTTCGTCGCATTGAAACCACATCGGTTGTTCAATGTAGTACTGACAGCGTTGTGAAACATTCACTTCTGATATTGTAATGCTCCAATTCAACTGATGGCACATTAAAATGCGTGTTTCCACCATGACGATATGCTCTCCCATTGAACCATTTTTCCATGTCTATTTGGTGTGCTGGATGAACATATCCATTAGCTTGTGTGGTCCAATGCATGGTTGGATAAGTTGTAAATTATTCCGTCGAAGCAGTTTTCCATTTCGCAGATATAATTGTTGACGCATCAGATGCGAACTGCTGAAGGAATTGAATAAGTTGTAGCTTTAGTCGTCCCACAAAAAAAGGAACTTGTAGTCCACCATCTTGAGGTGAAGATATAAAAATTCTTTGCTGAGTGGGTGATCATGTTTTCAATCTTTTTTGTGCTTCCGACCAAGCACAAATCCAATTAACATCGATTGCCGCTGTCGAATAGTCACTGCTGGTATATCAACGTGCATCGTGTAATGCCACAAGCGTGATAAAATCATCGTCCGCGCAAACAGTAGTCGACCACGAGCATTTGTCGAAACTATACACCAAACCCATCGTAAAAACGCTTGTAGAGAGTTGAAATAACCATCGAATGAGTCGGTGTTTGGCCGAACGGAATACTCAAATACTAGATCGAATCCTTCGGACCCATTAATGTCAAATTGGGAATACGTAGACACGGCATGGTCCGATTCGACGAGAGCAAAGATGGTGTACTCAAGTTTGAATTCGCACCAGATCCATCGCAATAAACTTGAACGAATTCGAGTTGCGTCAAAATACCATTTGATATCTCTGAAAGCAATGTCGAATCGTCCGCAATAAACAATCCAGATGCGACAGTCGTTCCATTAATTTAAATACCATTTTCATGTTGTAGATGTAAATTTCTCAAAGGTTCGATCGTCATCAGGAAAAGTAATGCTGAGAGAGAATCACCTTGTTTCACTCCACGTTGTGGTGTAATGGACGGTGTGATATGTCCATTAATCATTGACTTCGCCTTTGTGTTATTGTATAAAAGACGATCCAGTCGATGAAACTTTTTCCAACGCCCATCTTTTCCAAAGCGCGAAACATGTACATCCAATTGGCTCGATCGTAAGCTTTCTCAAAGTCTCATATCTTCCTTCTTACGATGAGTGACTCTGTCTTGAATGTCGGTGAGATGTCGAATATGGTGATGTATCGATCTTCTTCGCACAAATGCTTTTGATCTTGATGGATCGATTTTGGCAAAAAACGTCGCAATCGATGCGCCAATATTATTGAAAGTACTTGATATCGACAAAAAATAGTGCGACCGGTCGTTAGTTGCCAGGATCACCTTGAGATCTTTTTTTGTATAAAAGTGTGATTGCTGAGTGACGTTGTGATCGAAATAAAATACCTCTTTCGTGCTGATACTCGAAAACGCTCTTCGACACTCGCCAAGCGATTCTGGATCAAGATGATAAAATAAAGTTGGTTGTCTATCCATACCTTGAAAAAACTATTCCGCATGTGCTTGATCGCTTCCGCCATCTCAGTCATACTAGCGAGTAATTGAGAGACGATCTTGCTCTTCTGCGCAGAGGGAAACTTGAATAGAATACAGTAGCTTTATTTATTTATTTCACATGGACCATCCGAGTCGGTCTGGTAGGTATAAACGAGCCCATGACACCACCTCAATGATCTCTGAATTCGTCAATAATCTCCATCGGGTTCGATATCGCGGTGCCACATTTTTTGGTGACACATTCGATCGGCACGCGACGAGAAGAATAATCCGGACGATAAAAAAAACTTTAAAGAGTATACCATATGATTCACGTGATGGTTGAATCGGAGTGAATTCACTGTTTTAGGAAAACATACAGTAAGCCTCATCAAAAGACAGTATGAACAGGTTTTGCTAGGTATCGCTGAGAGTTTCAAATGTGTTCAGTGCTTAAGGGAAGCATAAAAAAATAAGCAGTACCGGAGAGAGTTTAAAGAGAGTTTGCTCAGAGTTCGAAATGTTCTGAGTGTTCCAAAAGAGCCTACGAAAGCTTAAGTGAACAAAAAGAGTTTGCTGAGACCTTGTTGAGAGGTTGAAGAGCAGCTCCGAGTGTTTGAGGAAAGGATATAAGAAGCAAGAGAAACCGAAGAGTGTTTGCTGAGTAGCTGGGTGTGAGTTGAGTGTTTTAGGAGAGCATACCAAGAACGTCATTACCGAAGAAATTGACAAGGCTGCTCTGAGGAATTGCAGAGACTTCGGAATGTGTTCAGCGTTTAAAAGAAGCATAACGCAAGCGACATAAACGAGACTGTCAAGAGAGTTTGTAGATAGTTCGGGATCTACTCTGTGTTTTAGTAGAGCATAGAAGAAGCAAGACAGAATAATGAAAGTTTGCTGCCATACCGCTGAGAACTGGGGGTGTGTTCAGTGTTTCTGGACAAAATAGAAAAAGCAAAACAAACCAAAAAAATCTTGGGAGACTGTGCTGATAAATTACAGAGTTTGAAGTGCTTTCAGTGTTCCAAGGGATCAAACTAAAAGTAAGCTAGCATCAAGTTTTTTATACTACGACATTCTTTCACGAACAAGGCTTTCACACAAAAGCTTGAAATTCGAAACTAGAAAGCTAATTTGTGATGACTTCGCATCTATTACACTGTTGTCACTTTCTTTACCAGTAACTCGAATGATGTGGGTAACACCGTTTCAAAAAAAGTATAAAAGTTAGTTAAGAAACAATTACTTCAATAAAAAACAAATTGTTCAGTTGCACGGAGAAAAAGACTACAAGGAACGAGGCCTCCTATTCTTCAAGTCTGATATCAATGGTGACAGATAGTCGGCAACAGAGCTATAACGAATTCGGGTTGAATGTTATTTGCACCATACAAGAGAATACAGAATCAAGCTACCCCTTGTATCCGTCTTCTCCAAATGTTTAGCTGGCACTATAAAAACACGCCCACGCGCTCCCTTTGTTAGTTAGACGCGTAAAATTATCATAAGAGGTATGGTATTGACTCCGCAGCCACAATAATAAACGACTTGTACCCCAGCTTTCTGTTTCTGCGATCGACCAGTGTCGTTCGGAACATCCAATCCTGTCCATACAATGAATTTGATCATATCGTTGATACTTCATTGAGTGTCGATGGAAGCTGAAAAGATTTTTCGATACAATATTCGATACCACATCGTGCGAAAGATAATGTTGGATCCTCGATAAATTTGACTTTAAGTGTGCTCGTTCATATAGTATGCCGTGACCTTACGAGTCGTTTAGTCTGGCTGGTCGATATGTAAGGTATAGCACCTTCAGTATGCCGAGATTGCGATCCGTAGAATTCGGATCCGGTGTTTATGTTTCTACAATCGCTGAAGCTGAACTCTCTCTCACGTACTCCAAAAATGGTTCATCAGCAGCTTGACAATATGAAGACCATACTTTTTCGGTACGAAACCTCAGCTTCATCACTTATCATGACCGCTATACTGTGATCAAAAGTAGCAGGATCAAATGTGAACAGATACAAATTAGACTTAAGTAAGTCGGATTGAGATAATGGACTCGTGATCCTGTAGGAAATTGCATAATTGCATGCATACATGCTTGTCCAATCACAGAATATTCCCAGAAAAGTCCTCTTTCACCCGATATTGGCTTACCCATTCAAATTATTAGTTTCATCCTAATACATTTCGTCCGTGCACTGTAATTTAAATTTCAACGATAACGTGAGAGTTATCCTTTTGTTTGAGGTACTGTTACATGACAGAAGTTTCAACTCGTGTCTAGACTGAGTCACCGAAGGTTCCGATTCACAATTTCCGGTAGCCTCCAGACTGCCGTCGTCATTCAAAATAGAATGATCTTCATTTTCCCGCTTAAGTATTACACACTTTTATTCGATGCTGCGTCGCTTTGTATCCTTTTTGAGTGAAAATGCGCTCTTACACTACCAATTTTTTCGAGATATTCTGCCAACGAGACGGATACTGGACAATTTCCAAATGCATCAAATACTCT
>CAJNAR010000113.1:0-21583 GCA_905220665.1 Albugo candida | reverse complement strand
CAGAAGCTTTTGACCATTTTGTGTCGTCTTATTGGAATCATTCGGCAGAATACCCAACGCGACGCCGGCACCCTTTACGCCGCGACTAAATTGATACCTCTGGTATCCTCTCGATATACGAGTTGCATTGATGGCTGTCGCGCGTATTAGAGGAGCAAGCCAAGACCCGTTGACGACCATACCATCTTGAAGCGGACCCAATACACGTGCACAAAATAACTCGCACTCATCCAGATACTTTTCATTTTCACTCGAAACAGCATCTCTATGGCCAAACAAAGTTGTATCGAATGAGCTTTGGCAGACTTGAACGCAGTACAGATCATTTTCAAGTGGTTCAATGAGTAGTATCATGCTCGATAATGGACAAGGTAAGCGATACGTGCTTTCCCAAAGTGCTGTTCCTGGGCGATACTTTTGTTGACATTCGTTCCAGATGATGAGCACGTTCATGTGGCAAAGAAGTGGCTCCAGTGAGAGCGACTGTGGCTGAGGAGCTTCTTTGGCCGAATTTTGAGGACAGAGTGACAATGTCGGCACAAAACAGCATATCTCTAAATCATAACGAGTGTAGTACAGAATCTCTCCACTTAGGTTTTGTTTGTCCAATGTGCCCGTAAACCCAATATGTTGATTCAAATTTACGCGATGGCCCATAGAATTGAGGAATGACAGATAGTCTGATGATATAATTCCTGCGGATGTGTCTTGATGGGTCAAGATGCGTACGTGATCACAGCCTCCTCTAGATGGCTCGTTGATGGCGTAAAGAATGGCAAACTCCATCGTTTCACGGTCACAGAGATTGTCCAATTCTTCTAGATCACGTAGAAATGCCTCTGATTCAGTATGCAATGCGAATATATTGCCCCAATTTCGAACAGAGGTGAACCCTAGTTCTGTGAGCATCCGACGAGATACCGCAAAGGATTCCAAAGCCTTGTCTTTGACTATCGGATCTGGTCGAACGCGTACGGAGTGATCCGTTTGTTGAGAGACGTTTTTCAAAGATAGCTCGTCTCGTTCGCATTGCGACTGTATGAACGTGGAGAAAACAGTGTCGTACACATCGCGATGCTCTTCATGACTTGCAGCGGAGCTTCTCCGACCATCACTTCCGGTATTGCCTTCTCCTGCACTGATTGTATTTTTCGTGAATGCCTCCGTGTCATTGCAATCCTTAGCGTTGGGTGATTTCCAACTCAGAAGCTCAGAGCTTTCATTCACTTGGCGGATCACTTGAAGGAGCGGATCAGTTTCTTCAATTGTAGACTCAAAGTATGGATACTGAGAATCATTGACAGGTTCATTTACGTTGCTTGGATGCCACTCTTTTGCGATATTCTCTTCACGGGACATTTCGAAATCCAAAACTGTTTTCGGCATGGGACCTTGACCAAAACGCGACTTGAAACGCCAGATGTATCTCCCATTTCCATCACGGACAATGCAGATTGCTTCTCCCGATTCACCATTTCCAGGCTTCTCAATGATCGTGATAATGGCTGATTTTTGTATTGCGAAGAAGCGACAGTGCGTTTGGATGTCATTTTCTTCCAGATGGCACATTTTCTCCAGTATCCTCTATCCCAGCAAAAAAATGAGACCGGAGTCATTTTACTTTTGTGACGTACCGTTTCGTTCATCACGGAGCTTCGAGATATATCGATATCCAGATTAGTAGCTCCTGCCACATGATGTTTCATTAGCATACTCAAAAGTGCTTGAGCTGCTTCCGCAGAACATGTACAATGATTTTGCCAGTTAGAAGATACATCATCGTTCCCTTTTGGCTGCCGACCATCTAGAATGGCTTCGATCACTTTGGAAATGACGGGTGATTTCGACATAAGCATTGGAGCTGCTAAGATCCAATCCATGATTGTCGTGTAGGCCAACGCAGAAAGAGAATCAAGGTAAAATGGAGCCCGGCTTGAGCATAACGTGGATGCATGCGTCGTGATAAACTCACAACAAGCACTCACAAGTAGAACAACTGATCCCATAGCGTGAATGGTAAGTTCATGTGCCACTGATACAAGCTCCCGAAGACAATCGAACGCAGTGAAAAGCACTGGAGGTTTGTATCTGCCAGACTTTGTTATAATAGAGCAGATATGTAGCACGCATAGATAGACTTGAGAATTCCGACTTGACGCGAGGCCTTGAGTCCAGTGACTGGTTTCTTGCTGGATGGCAACACACAAAGTCCACATGATCATCTGTTGATTAGTCGGGTCTGTCTCGATCTTGAGCGCGTTCATTAATAGTGCAACAACATTAGCACTATTTTGCTTCGGAAGCGAAGAATATAGTCCAGGAAGATCCGACATTGTAGGTGCCAAGATCCGAGCTTCAGCTTCTTGGATGAGCGATTTCTATGAGAAGAAAATACGCTATATCACATGGTTTTCCTCAATTGAAATGACGTACAGGAAAATGGGTATGAAGCGTAAGAAGAGAGCCACAAGTCTCAACACAGGCACGGCGAAGCAAGATGCAATGACCAATGTCTGCTTGGGATTGTGAAGATGATTTATCACTAGAAATACGGATCATGAATTATGAAAGCAAGCAACAGTTCAGTGCTAATAGTACCTCAATAAACGCTCTGCTGCAGAATGAAAGAGCCCTGTGATCACACCAACACCGCGTAAAGTATGATTGCCATATAAACCAAGAACCTTGGACCAGTTCAATACGGCAGCTGCTGCAACACGCAAATCCTCATCTACCAGTGCAAGCTGTACAGCCATCAGGCAGCGTAAACCATAAACCCATTGGATACGCTTTGATCTTCCTCCACCAAACTCACAAACTAGTTTTCCGAGGCACCGCAGAGCTTCACATCGACTCGCAACGTATCGAGGTCCACGAACCAAACAAGCATCAAATAGCCAAGATCCAACAAGCCTGAGAACAGTATTCACATCTGGAGGCGATCGTATCGTGCTTTGTCGTTTTTGAAACTCGTCAATAGCTTCTACCGGTCCACCAAAAATGAAAGTTGTCATATTTTCGTAATTCGTTGAAGCTTTTGATGTTGAGATATTTTCCCAGCCCGAAGTGTACGCTTGCTCCATTCGAGTAAGCTCGATGACCAAGTGTCCAATCCCTTTCTACAGATAGACGCATTCCCTAAAAGAGAGCGATAGATAACAAACGCTAAAGTTTCGTACAATGGCAGCCAAATACACATCAGCGTCTGTGATCCCGGATGGATGGCCTACGATTCGGAATAATCGGTACCACGCGTAAGTGAGAAGTGGGCTACTCAGCCTGCAAATCAAGAAAATTTCAGCTTTCTCAGCATCTCTGTAAACGAAGCGCACGTAACTCGATAACAGAGACATGATGATCACACCAATCCAATTGTACTGTTTTATGTAATTTCGAAGAATGTACTCGTTGAATAAAGCTTTTGGTGATGGCAAAGCATACTGAATTCCATTGCTCAATGACAGCAATGCGATGAATCCATCTTCGGCAAAATCTCTGCAAAATGTTCCAAAGCTCACTTCGCGGGCCGCAGTAGGAAAGCGATCGAATATAAATTTCAAAAACAATGCGTATCATTTGACTGCACAATTGAGCGCCCACAACATTGCGGGAGCTATGCAAGACACCATCTGCCGCTCCTAATAATAACCGCATCATACGATCCCATGTGGCTGTAGTGAGCTGAGAACCCCGTTTTTTCGCTATTGCGTGAAATATATCGAGCACTCTAGCATATACTCATCGTAAAGTCCTCTCGATGCGATAGAAGCCTACCTAGAACATAATGAAACTTGCTTCGCGATTGATGTCTCGGCTCCATTTAAGCGACCATTGTCCGTTCTTTCCTCAAAAATAAGAGTCATATGACCAAGAAGATCTTGTATAAATGACTGCTCTGCCGGAAGCATGCAAGGTGGTCGATGGTCATGTGCCTCTTTTCCCATTTCTGGAGGAGACGATTTCGATGGACTGCTGATGCCTGATACATTGACACCTAGCCATTTCTCGTATATAGACAAAGCTCCTGAAATGATGTCTGAGTTTTCCATTGAAAGTGCAAAGGAATGGCCAATAACCTCCATCGCCCAGATAATATGATGTCGCGTGGGCAGTATCTCTGTCACGTTGATATCTTCTGAAGCGAGGAAGGTCACTACAATGGAGCATAGTCCACGCTGACACTGGTCCGAGAAACGGACAAGAACATGAGCTTCAGGAGATGTGGGGACCAGCTCACATTTTTCGATCCAACGTAGAAACATTTTTAGAGAAGCTTTGTCGTGTGGTACACTCTGTCTAAGGTATGTGATGCATTTTACTAACCCTGAACCAGTGTACAGTACTGGACATATAACCGTTTGTCTGAATAACTAATTTCTTTCGGGAACCGTTAAAATCCCCTCAGTGCGTTTGGAAAAAATTCCCTTAGTTTGATATGAGTGACTAATTTTTAGCCTGATATGAAAATCTGGACGAATGTCTGACTGAGATTGAGCCATGCTTACAAGTCAATTAGTTAATCACTAGGGATGGCCGATTTCCATCATTGGTGGTTGGATCAACCATCACGCATGGGGTATGGCAGTGAATCAAATACAGCAACTATTTTAGCGATAGCGGAATCGTGTACAGCTGAGTCTTCTTCGCACAAGAAACGCCGTTTGCTGGACATCATAATCGGCGCTCCAGCTGGTGCAAGTGCTGTACTTGAACCAGTATCTGTGCGAGTGCGTGGGAGGCCATCTGGATCGGCCCAAAGGAATCAACCATCTGCATTCTTGAAGCAAGAATTTTGTCGGAATTTGAGTCGTCGCAGCAGCCTTGGATTTAAAGAAAGAAAGGTCCCTTGAGCACTTGATGGTAAAATACTTAATGTTTATTAATGTCCTTAGTTCGCCAACTCTGTTGCTACTGCTACTCTAAGCCTTCTGCTACTACGACTGCCACGTCGATGCCGATCTTGAAACCGCTTTGAAGCTGGCACTATGAAGCTGGCACTATCAAGCAGTCATCATTGATTGACTGCTTCCACCGGTAGGTACCGGTAAGTGTCTGCTGGCCGAGGCGCTGCTTCAACAACACTCCCGCTCGATTCAGCAAAGCTTGGTGCCTTGATTCCCAACTTGCTGCGAAGATAGTCGAACTGCGCAGCGGAAATTGGCTTCATCATGAGGTATGCAATCATCTTTTGCGTCGGCCAGTATTCCAGCAGCACTTGACCATCATCGACCTTCTCACGCACAAAGTGGTAGCGAATGTCAATGTGATTGGTGCGTTTGCGGAACTTGGGGTTCTTGGCTAACGCGATCGCCGTCTGGTTGTCTGCAAACAGCTTCAATGCTTTATCGCCTACATATTCAGCGAGTTCTTGCATGAACACCTGGAGCCACACTGCGTCTTGAATTGCTTCCTATAGCGCCATGTATTCTGTTTCGGTTGATGATAGCGCCACTGTGCGCTGCTTCTTGCTGCTCCAATTGATGCAACTACTGTTGAGAACAAACACGTAGCCGCTTGTGCTTCTTCGTGTTTCAACCTCGCCTGCCCAGTCTGCATTCGAATAGCCGACCTGCTCACCGTTGCTGCTGCCCGAAAAACGGATGCCGTGTGTAGGAGTCGCTTGTAGACACCGGAGTACGCCCTTGAGATCTTGCCAGTGTTTTGGACATGGGTCCGAGGCAAATTGGCTCAAACAGACGACTGCTGCAGCGCAGCGAGATCCGGACGCGTGCCGACCATCAGGTACATCAATGCACAAACCGTTCTGCAATATGGTACACCCTTCATCGTTTTGTCGTGCTTGCAGCCTTCTTTGCACACATGCGTCGTCAGCTTGAGCACGGGATCTTGTAGTGTCTTCGCAGGCTTGCAGTCTTGCATACTAAACATGGTCAAAATCGATAGATGAAACTAAATCTGTCGCATTGACACGTCACCTGACTTGTCCTCGCGCTCGACTTCAATACCAAGGCATTACTTCAGCTCACCGAGATCGGACATCATGAAGTGGTCACTCAGCGCACTCTTTGGTAGCCGCGAGAAGGTCCTCTTCGTTGCATGCTAGAATGAGATCATCAACGTACAGCACCACGAATATCATCGCCAACCTGTCGCACTTGACATAGACGCAATGGTCCATCTCGCACTTGCTGAAGCCGAACTTGTGCCTGAAGTCATCGATTGTCTGGTTCCACATTCGTGGCGACCGCTTGAGTCCGTGCAGCGCGCGCTTGAGCTTGCACACATGATCAGAATACTTGGGATCGACGAATCAGTCCGGTTGCTTCCTATATATTTCTTCGTCAAGCATTCCGTTGAAGAACGCTGTCTTGACATCCATCAGGTGGATAATCAACTTGTGCTGCGCCGCGATGCTCAGGATGATCCGGATTGACGCGGAATTGGAAACTAGCGCGAATGTCTTTTAGAGAACCTTTCGCCACGATACGCGCCTTCTACCGCTCGATGAGACCCTCATGGTCTCCTTCACCTTGAAAACCCACTTACTGCTAATATTCTTGAGACCACGTGGTAACGGTGCCAGCTCCCACGTCCTATTCTTGCGCAGAGACTCGAACCCGGAGTCGCACGCTTCTTTCCACTTGCTTGCGTCGCTGGATTCCATCGCCGACTTCAACGACGACGGCAAATCTTCCACTGAATACACGACGCGAGTGCATTATTCTTCGTCTTCTTCGATGGACGTCATCATTGCCGATATGTCTGCTCGGACAACCACTCAAGCGAATGTGTGAGTGAATGACGATTGGCACCTGGCGGGAATTCTGCCTGAGCCTGCCGCACCTGTTATTGTCGCGGTGCTTGCGGTCGTTGCCATTGCGGACGCTCGTTCGCAGGTTGTGACTCCAACGACCCGTCGCCCATGTCTTCGTCAGTGTCAGTATTTTGAGCGATGTGATCTTCGCAGTCGGAAACGTCATCATCTTCGCTGAATTCGACCGTTTTGTCTTCAGCAACTCTGCGCTTGCCACTCTCGAACGTGTCTTCCATGAACTGGGCACCGCGACTCATAACGATTCTTCCACTTGATCTTCGAACCAGTTCGTTTTCTCGTGGTCCGAGTAGCCGATGAAATGACACAACATTGACCGCGGGTCGAGTTGAGACCGTTTCTCGCGCGGCATATGTACATACGCATGGCATGCGAAGACCTTCAGGCTCTTTAGCAGCGGCTTCTTCTTTGTCCATACCTCGTGTGAAGATTTGTCATGGTTGATCGCACGTGTGGGACACTGGTTGCGGAGGAGTGTCGCAGTCATTACTGCTTCTCCCTAGTAGCACTTGAAAGTTCCGCACGTTCGATCATGAACCAAGCACTTTCAACCAAAGTCCAGTTCATCCTCTCGGCCACTCCATTGAGTTGGGGGGGGGGTTATTGTGGTGTGAACTCTTGGGTGATACCGCATAACTTGGTCATCGAACGCAATTTGTAATCACCGCAGTTATCGCTGCGGAGCATCTTGACTCAAGTGCCGGTCTGAGTCTCAGCAAATGCAACGAGCTCTGCAAACTTGGCAGGCACTTCCGACTTGTTTCGCAGCTAGTACACCACACACAAGTATAAGTAATCGTCGATGAACGTGACAAAATACCGACTACACCAAAGGTGGGTGTCTGCATCGGACCCCAGACATCACTGTGAACGACTTCAAATAGTTTTGTGGCACGCATCTGCGACTTCGGCATGAAGCTCACTCGCGTTTGCATGCAAGAGCACACCAGTCACAAAGCTCCCACTGCTTCACCGACGAGATGCCTATGCCAGCACCATAGCCTTTCTTGACAATGGCGTCAAGACCACCATGACCGATGTGAGCAAGTCGAAGGTGCCAGAGGTACGAAGTGGTGTCCCGTTCGTGGACCTTCGAGCTTGCCACATTTGCCTCGTCAGACATGAGAGGCGTCATGCACAACTTAAACAGACCCTTGCCCATGCGTGCACTAAGCTGCAACTTAGTGCTTTTTGCCTCTGCAAAGCACCCGTCTCTCTCAAACGTGACTGGTCTAACATCTTTCGTGAAGCGCTCGACGGAGAGCAGGTTGCGCGATAGCTTCGGGATATGCCACACACCGGAAACCACACCCTTCTTGATTCCACGCTGCGTTTATATCGACATGGTAAGGTCACCCATTCGCACAGCTTGAACAACGCCGTCGTCCGCGAGATGTACGTCCACCGGCGTAATCTTCTTGTAGTTCGTCATGTACTCTTTCGAGTATGTCCTGTGCTGCGTCGCCCCCGAGTCGACCAGCCAATCATCACTCGACTTGGTGGCACTCCCACCAACCGAAAACGGATACTCGCCAGATTCGTACTCGATCTGAGCGACGCTTGCTCTTTGCGGGTTCTGCCGCTCCGCATTTTCGCGAATTCTCACAGGACACTTGGCGATCCAATGCCCTTGTTCAACACAGTAGTGGTAAGCGCTGCCCTCCTGTGCCTGCCACACTCCTTTGCGCTTGCGGTGGTCACTTGTCATGAACACTTGGCCATGTGCGGTTCCATCGATGACGCCACCTTGCTCCTTGCGCTTCGTGTCCTCGTGTAGCAGCGGATACGTCACGAGTTCCCACGACAGTGAGTCCGCACGTGACTCTAACGCCGTGATCAGGAACTGATACGACTCATTCAAGTTCCCAGAAGCGTGATCACCAATTCGTCTTCACTGGCCGGAGCGCCGACCGCATCGAGCTGTTCCGCCATATTCCTCAGCTTGTTGATGTGCTCCAGCACATCATCTCCTTCGCACATCATCGTGGTGAAGAAGCGATGACGAAGAAATAGCTTATTCGCTAGGCTCTTCTTCTCGTAGTGCCCCTCCAGCCGTGACTATGCATCATACGCGCCCTTCGCCGAGCGAACCAGTGGCAACTGCGAATCTTCGATTGCGAGGCAGATGATTTCGAGCGCCTTGCGCGACTTCTTCTTGAACGTCGCTTGGTCCATCACGGTGACGCAGTGCTCCAGCTTGATATCTCAGCTCGTCACATCCCACAAGTCGCGCTCCTCCAGTACCATCTACATCTTGAGTTACCATGTGTGAAAGTTGGTCCCTTGGAACTTGTTGATACGAACGGTCGTGGAGGCGTCCATGGCGAAAGCGTGGTTGGTGTCTTCAGTTGAAAAAACGGTGCTTGAGCTCAAAACCTAAAGAAATAAAGGTCCCTTGAGCACTTGATAGTAAAATACTTGATGTTTATTAAGGTCCTTAGTTCGCCAACTCTGTTGCTACTGCTAGTCTAAGCCTTCTGCTACTACCAATCAGCGACTGCCACGTCGATGCCCATCTTGAAACAGGTTTGAAGCTGGCACTTTCAAGCAGTCATCATTTGATTGACTGCTTTCACCGGTACCTACCGGTAAGTGTTTTTGCTGGCCAAGGCGCTGCTTCGACAGCAGGATTCACCCATGCAAAGAAGATGTGGGCCGTTGCAGGAGGGTAAGACACAACGCACGAAGAAGCAAAAGTGCAACAACAGGACCCACAGGACCAATTTTATAGAATAGGAGGTTCTTGTGTCATGAATTACCCGTAAACAATGAAATATTAGGAACGAACTGTAAACTATGAAATAGTCTAACAAGAATGATCAAAAACGAACAAAAAAGAACGCAAGCTGAATGGTTGCGAATTGAGCGCAAAATAGTTGACATCGATAAGTAGGGGACAGTGCTATCATATTATCGTATTGTCCCTTACCTAGGCGTACGTCAGCACTATTGGAACAAGCTCCATTGTACATGCATGCATAGTTCTATATAGTTGGAGAACTGGATTAGCCAATCAGTTAGATGAACCAGGATCCTTTAATTAAAAAAATCTCACTTTTCATTTTTTATCAAATTGAGCTCCGCCAGCAAATATCTTCCTTTGCTTCCTCTCACTTCCTCGTGCCGGCGTTACAACTGGTAGCACTTGTTGGTCACATAACATAAAGGTCGTTGGTCGTCCGGAAGGAGTTTTTCTTACGCGCCGTTTAGCGTCACGGCACTGGGAAAGCCGCTCACCGAGTGTTTGTCGTTTGTTCCGGCTCTATTTGGTTGGAATTTTTTGTTTTTTCGGTTATCATGACGTCATTGAACCCCAAGGATGGCCCCCGACGCCATCACAAAAACGACGATCGAATTAGTCGAAAAAAAAACAGCAATTGCTTGAAGCTATGACCAAGCGTGAAATAAAAGTTGAAGGGATCAGCTTACCTCAATTCCATGGTAAAATCGGCGAGTCTGTGGATCTGTACTTTGAGCAACTGGCTCAGTACTTCGAAGCAAAGAGTATTGACTAGCGCGATGTCAGTCAAAGCGCTCATATTTTGGTAATCACGACCGCTAATTCCAAAGAAAATGCCCCAGCTTGGTACAAGTTGAACAAGCCATTTATCAAAGTCATGCAAGACCTCATCGTTCAAGTAAATGAAGAATTTGTGCCCCCTAATCTGCAAGAACGCTTGCGTGATCAATTGTACCCACTCAAACAGAAAAGTTGTCCAAACGTGGAAGTTTATATTTCACGTTTCCATGAAGCTATCATGTAAGTTACGGAAATGAGCGAGTTGGATAAAAGTACCTTCTTTACGCGAGGACTAGTGAGTCCCACACGGGAAGAAGTGCAATACCGCCGGTGTGCCACAATTTTACAAGCTATGATGATTGCGTTGGAGTATGATCGACCTCATCGTGTCCGCGGGAAGAACTACCGTTCACCGGTATACTCGCAAGACGATCACGTGCAACTTTCAATCAACATTATCACCATCAACAACCTGCATCACCGCGCGTGCACGAGAGTGACCCGGAACCAAGGGAGATTGACTCAGGATTTACCAAACCTAGTCGCTCCACATCATCATCAGCTTCTTCGTCGAAGAAATGTCGCTACTGTAAGAAGCCCGGTCACGTCATCGAACACTGTTACAAGCTGAAGAAAAAAGAGAAGCAAGCTCATAGCGCTCGACATGTTCAAGCGGCTGTAAGCCTCAATGATCCCACGTCTCCAAGAGCGACTTAATCGTTACCTTCTATTACAAGTTACGAGAACGAAGCGAAAATTGTCGAAATGGAAGAGATTTCGACGTCGACTATGGATCCGGTGCATCCAGAGAATAAGTTATTCGTAAACAAGGAACTTGTGATGGAACACCTGTCACTATAATGTTTGATAGCGGTGCAACCTGTAATGCTGTTCGTCCCGGCTTGGTGAAGAAACTGACACAATCTGGTGTCTCCCAAGTTACACGATTTATTGGAACTTCCACTTGAGCCCGCTCCATTAAAAATGGTGCTGTGACTACCGTGTTCGATCGATACAGATTTTGCAGTTTACAAGTCATGGAATGGCCATTGGGCTCTGCTCATGACGTCATCTTGGGAAAACCATGGTTTACCAAGTTTCAACCTCAGCTTGGTTGGCGTTGTCATGAAATTTCATTTCCACATCAGTGCGTGCCTTCGACATGCACTACTAGGAATAAAAGCAATGAAATCGATATGGAAGTTGCTATAGTTGACTTCAAACGCAAAGTCAATACGCATGCGTACGACGAAGTGTATCGCGTAAAAATCTGCGCTGTTATGACGGAGAGTGATAAAATACCTCAATCAATTACTACTCTTTTGAACGAGTTCGAAGATGTCTTTCCAGAGAAACTTCCCGATGGACTTCCATTTTCACGTCGTGTGGACTTTGAAATTATATGCTGTACCTAGCAACCGCGCACCGTTTCGCCTATCCAAGGTCGAACAAGATGCACTTGACATGTTTGTCGCGTAAAAGCTCAAGAAAGGTTGGATCGAGATTTCTGACTCTCCATGGGTATAAAATATATTTGTTGTACCTAAGTAGGACCCCATTACTGGTCAAAACATATCACGATCCGAGTGGGTACGCTGGGACAACGCACATCTACCTCTTTGATGGGTCATTGATTACCGTTACGTCAATTCGCAGACGATCTTTTCAAAGATACCACTTCCTCGCATCAACGAGCTCTTTGATCAGATGTGTGGCTGTGTCATCTTTTCAGTTCTGGATCTGGCCCAAGGCTATCATCAGATGCGGATCGCATTCAAAAGCCGCAAGTATACCGATTTTCGCTCACATGCTGAAACCTATCAGTGGTGCTTGGCTCCTATGGATTAGCTGGTATGCCTGGTGTTTGGTCTCGTCTCATGCGAGTACATTTTGCGAAATACAATTTTATTGTTGTCTATCTAGATGACATTTGTGTGTTCTCCACTAGTCTGTACGGCCACGTTGGACATCTTCGCATTCTGTTTGGAGTTCTTCGGTGTGAGAAGTTATTCTGCCATCAGTCCAAATGTCATTTTGCCCAGTCAGAAGTGAAGTTTCTAGGTCATCAATTTCGGATAAGGGACTGATAGTGGATACTCGGAAGACAGAAGCTATTGCGAATGGCCGACTCGTACAAATCAGAAACAACTATTAAGTTTCCTGTGTTTGGCTGGTTACTACCGTCGGTTCATTCGTGACTACAAAACTCTTGCGTTACCACTTGGCCCTCTAGTCAAGAATTAACATGTTTAGGAATGAAAGGATGGCCAGAATCATGCGTTTGGACAACTAAAGGCCGCTCTTCAAGACGCAGCTGTGTTGAAATTACCAGATCATGCCAAACGATTCATTGTGACAACGGACGCCTCTGGCTATTGTGTTGGTGGTGTTCTTTCTCATGGTTGCGATCATCCCATTGCATTCTTTTCCAAAAGGCTGCGGATTCATGAGCTTAGTTGGCCGACACATGAAAGGGAACTGTTTGCAATCAAGCTTGCATTGGAAAAGTGGCATCAATATCTTTACGGTCGTTAATTTGACATCTACAATGACAAAACGGCATGCAAATGGTTTCTGCATCATCCGAAAGTTTCGCCAAAGGTGGCTCAATATTTGACATTCTTTTCGCAATTTACATTCAAGCTGCATCACGTTCAAGGTCATTTGAATGTGGTAGCCGATGCTTTATCACGTCAAGGTTCCGAATTGTCAACGGCACGGGATGCTATCAGCGACTTTGATGTTGGTCATTTGACGCTTACTAATGGCGATGTACATGGAAAATCCAGTGCGTCGCGTTCTGTAAGCGTTGCCGAGCCTTCTCCTGGGACTGTTAATGTGACACAAGAATCTCACAATTGGAGCTCGCTTGGTTGGTCAAATTCGGTTTGTAAGGAATTTGCGAGTGGATATCGTACTTGCCTAGATTATGCCGAATAGTTCAAACGTCCTGACTCACTATATGTCAAACACGAAGGTTTGCTTTACTTCAAGTCACAAATGATGATGCGCGTGTGTGTACCAAACACAAAAGATACTTATATTCGAACTTCTATCATCTCATGCTTTCATGACTCCAACATTGCGCAAATCCCGGTGCTCAACGAACATTTTTACGCATCGCTCAATGGTATCATTGGCCTACATTGAATCAAAACGTTCGAGATTACGTAAGAAGCTGCGAAACATGCACTCGCTGGAAACCCAGCAACGCTCGCAAGAATGGAAGAATGAATCCAATCCTAAATCCGGGAACCTGTTGGTCAGTTATCTCTATGGATTTCATTACGGGATGACCGAAATAAAACGGATTTGATGCTATCATGACAGTTGTCGACAAATTGTCCAAACGGTCAAAATATCGGGCGTGCAACCGCAATGATGATGCCCATATGACAGCGCGTCATTCCTTTGATTGGGTCGTTCGTCATCATGGTCTACCATCGATTATTATCAGCGATCGAGATTCCAAGTTTGTTTCGAAGTTTTGGTCCTCTCTTGCTAAGTTGATGGGAATTCGTCTGCATATGACAACTTCATATCGGGCACAAGCCGACGGACAAACGAGCGTCAAAATCTGATTTTGGAAGACGCTCTACGCTGTATGATTTCGTATCATGGACGTGATTGGTCCGATTATTTAGGGACAATTGAATCTGCTCATTCCACTCTCGTCAGTGCATCAACTGGTATGTCTCCTTTCGAAATTGATATTGTTCGCAAGGAACGCAATCCGTTGAATCCGCTAAGTACTCCTAGCGTCACAACTCAAGTGCAACATGGAATTGCTGAGTATGCAAAACATTTTCGAAACCGTCGTCGAGAAATCATTGATCTAGCCACGACAAAAATTGTTTCAACCTCAGGATCGTCAAAAGAAGTACTACGACAAAAAATGCACTGATATTACTTTTAAGGTTGGAGATATGGTAATTTTGGATACTCGTCGCATTCCTACGAAATATGTGACACAAGACATTGATGGGAAACGCGCCAAATTAGCTTCTCACAAAGTTGGAACATTTCAAATTATTAAAATGGTCAACTCGAATGTTGCGCAGTTGAAGCTTCCGCGGAGTGTGAGCTGATTGAACTCTACTTTCAATATTGACGTGCTGAGTCACTATGTGGGAAATCTACCGCGATTTCAAACTCGTCCGATTTCGAAATCATCCCGACTTTTGTTTCGACGAGGACAGTGGCGACACGATGCACATCATAGAACAGCTTGTTCAGAAGCGTCAATTTAATCGTAAACCTGAATGGCTCGTGAAATGGCATGGATTACTCGAGCACGAAGCTGCATGTGAGCGGGAGCAAGATATTCGTCATGTTTCTCATTGGAATGTTCTCATCGCCGATTTCGAGAAGCGATAACGAGAAGTCAATTCCGGGAGGATGTAACAACCTCCATTGTACATGCATGCATACTTCTATATTGTTGGAAAACCGGATTAGCCAATCAGATAGGTGAACTAGGATTCTTTAATCAAAACAATCCCACTTTTTATTTTTTATCAAACAAAGTTCCGCCAGCAAATATCTTCCTTTGCTTCCTCTCACTTCCTCCTGCCGGCGTTACAACTATGGAAGCATAAAATTAGCCAATTCATGACTATATTTGACCACATTTCCTGCAGACGTACAGATCACTTATCAAATTGAGTGTGTCCATTTCGTCTTGCAGTGTGTTTTTGCATTTCTAGCTCCACCGAAATGCATGCAGTCGTGAGTGACACTACTGTACTCATTCTCCATTCGATCCTTTTAGCTAAATTATACAGAACCGTTTGAATAACGCATCTGCACAATGCTTTCCTTTCCTCGAAGCGTCGAATACAAAAGTAGATGACACGGTAGCATGATTAGTTTGACTTAAGTAAATCATAATTTGACCGATGGTAATACGTGAAGAGATGATTTCTATCTTGTCACATAATCATCTCCTACGATATACCCATATGTTCTTGGCCAGTACTTCACCTGCGTAAACATTGATATTACTAGTTTGACTACAAGTCAGAAGGAATCGTCGCTAGGTCCGTCTTAGATTCAGTATTGACGTTCCTACGCCCGATACTTATCAGCATCCTTCCGGGAGACATATATGATGCAATCTAGCTATAATCCCATTTCATCATCCCGTGATTGTATACTTTTAGAGAGCTATTGTGACGGACAAATCTATTGTGTTTAGCATGTGTTACAAGTCATGCGCCTATCTTTCCTTTCCGATCATAACTAGGCATCCGCTGATAATCGGATACCAGTGATAAGTGCATACTGAAATGCATGCTGATAAAATAAATAAAGGTTCTGGTTGATATCAGCTTCGATCGTGGGAGAAAACGGACCCAAATCTTTTTTCTCTTACAGCGCATTGCCCAGAACCTCGGCCAAAAATTCTCAATGCCACAAGATAGTAGTGTTCCGCCCAGCACGATTATGGGATGTAAACTTCGATCAGCGTACTATGATACTATTTTCTTCATCGAATCCCAAACGATGATCCTTTTCTTGTCAGCCAATTTACTTGCTTTCTTGTCAGCTTTTATTCCGTAGATTTCATTACACTGTTTATCTGGCTCCTCAACTATTTTCGTTAACCTATCATTAGCCTTTGACCGTGTAATATCACTTTAGTCTTGTTGCAAACCTGGGGAGACAGAAGTTCTTCAAGCATCCGCTTGTGTGAGTTCATCGCTGCCCAGATCGGAGATCGAACCAGCGATTTCCAGCGGGGACGCCGGCTTGTTCCACCATTTGGACTGACTCACCATGGACTGCGGTGGGACCCCTCGGCGGAGGCAAAGATTCCTCAAATTCCACGTAAATGTCACCCTACTTAATGAAAGCTATGGACGTGCCAAGACCGCTGGCAACTACACCAGAGAAAAACTGTACAAAAGTTTCTCAGAGCAACAATACTTGTGATTAGAATGTAGTAGATAACCACCAAACTGTAGAAACAAACGGTGTTGAAACATGAGTACTACATTTGAACAATTTTACTCGAGCGTCTTGAGCTGGGGCGGCTCCACTCTTGTCCGCTTATGTGGAAAATCTTCCCATACCCGCCTTTATCCAACTTACACTAAAGCATGGGTGCAAAGCTAGCACTTAAGCTGTGGGCAAGAGTTTCCATTGATACGTCGTTTCCCTCGTTCTAATTGCAGTGATCGTTTGTTGCGACCATCTCAGGTCTAACAAGTCCACTGCTGGTCCTTGAAATTAGACTCATTCGAAGTCCTAGAATTTGATTATGCGTTATGATAGAAGCCATGCGCATTCTCAAGATGCCGATCTCAGACTCCAAGTAGGGCTTCGGTGAAGCACTGTCCGCAATTGCATGTCTTGATACATGCCTCCTGTCTAGATATACAAGAGGAATGTGGGTTCAATGAGAAAAAAAGGAGGCTTTTCATTATATTGATCAGGAAGGTACTGATCGCCATCCTTGCTAGAATTACCGTGTTGAGCATGTACTGCGTGAGCTCTTTTCATTTCTCAATGCCGTTTTAAGAGAACGGTCAGTGCTTGAGGTTTGTCATTGGTATGCAAAGTTCAAAGATCTCCCCACATGCTCTTGATGAGTCCTCTACAATTCATTTCTATCTTCGCGCTAATGGAAACTAGTGCTTCTAGGTCTATCGCATGCCTCAAAAGATATTTCTGCCGGTCTGAAGGATCGAAAAGCATATAAACCGAGCTCCGGCCCAAAGTCAAAACTCACACCCGCTACACGATTTGCATTCTTTGTTGACCACATTGCTAGGTATACCCGAGGCCGAAGAATCTTTTCTGTTTGAAATCATTCACTCGAAAAGTGCACACTACTGGAAAGTGATACTGCCGGCTGCGGTGAGAAATTTCCTGACTTTTTCCTCTGAGCCGGTGTCTATAATCGAGCTTAAAAGTTTGCCATCTACAAAGAAGTTGGATATATGCGAAAGGCAGAGCTTGGTACCTCTTGAGACAAATGGGACCATGAGGTGAAATTCAATGCCTATTCAGTTGTGAGAGTGCAGGAATATATCATTTGAAGGAGAAAAACAGAGGTGTTTCCAAGTTGTGCAAATTTTGCAAAAGCCTCAACCTCTAAATTTTGGCATCACCTATCAGATTCACTCAATCGAGATCAGAATGAAGAAATTGTCCTGTTTTGCTCGTTGTGAAAGACATCTTCATCTGTTGACATGGAAACAATTAGCTTCGATTTGAGAACGCAATGACAATATGATTCGAATCATTGTGACCATCTGCAATCAAGTGTACAGTTTTGAACATGGAAAGCGTGTTGCTAGAAAGGAAAAATTGTAAGGTGAATCACAACTTTATGGAACGACGAATCGCTCAATGTCACACGCCATTCCTGTGTCTGATGAAGTACAGCACTAGAATGAAATTGCGTTTACTTAGGCCTACACATTGAAACTGACTTTGTCCCATGATCCAGACACTATTCAAGAATACCATAACCAATTGTTACACATATATTTGCATATCTGAAAGATAGCATCGATTGACTATGTAGTGCGTCATTTTTCTTAGGCGTTCCAAGTATAACAAGTACAGTAGAACTAATGCTATTTGTTGTAATTGGTTTAGACTACCACATGCGCAACATTTTTTTGAGCCAACCAGAACTAGAATATTGATATGGGTTAACTAATAGAAAAGCTTACATTTTTGCTTGGCCAAATATCAGTGAGGTAATGCATACTAAACAAAGATGTTGCCCTCGATCTTGTATCAAGCGTATATCGAGCATGTTGCTTGTTCGATGTAGAGTACAGAAAAGTTCAATTATCATTCATTCGGCAAACTGGAATTTTCAAATAAATGTTTAGTGCCCAAATAAATGGCGAACAAGGATGCTCGAATCAGACTTTTCCATCGGCTATGGTACATTGTCACCGTGATTTATACACAATGAGCTATTCAGCATATCCAAAGCATGGTTACAACTGACTTGAATTCTTCCTGTACGTAGGATCAAGGATGATCAAGGCATAGTAGATCTACGGCCCACTAAATTCGCTGTATGTATATGAATAGACGCCATTTGGTTCAAATAATGTACGAGAGTGCATGGGGGCGTAGACTGGTCGGATTCGAGTAGGAGGGATTCTTGGATGTTACAATGTTACGCAAGAAGAAGAGAAGCAAGATGCTACTGGAAGAGTATGCGACTTGACACAATGAGTTAGTATGGCTTCAGGTCAATTTATAGACAGAATCAGTGCCAACATGCTTGGTTATATCGAGTTTACGGCCCCCAAACGAGTTCCCCGAATCACTTAAACACCTCAGGCAGAACGTGTGAAGCTTTCTTATGACGCCCTACACAAATTCTCAGAATTCAGTCCTGCTGAGTAAATTCATGTTTACGGAGTGCGAGCACTCACTAGAACGCATCTGCAGTTCTTTAACAGATAAAATCCCTCGAAATCCACAATTCTGCAGCGAATCTTCCTGCTCGCGGTCGGGGATCCAAACCAAAGAATCCTAGTTATAGACACTGCAAAAACTGTGGTGTCATTTTTCTTCGAGATCACGAATCTGCCAGCAAGCCACAAGCCAACTCATACGCCCCGACTGATTAAGAAAGTGCCCGACTGGAAATTTAAAGCTCCACATGTTAAAGCAAACGTTTTCTCACGTTCAAAGACATACAGGAGATCTAAAACGAACATGATCGGTACATCGCCGTACAGTTACTGAGTGTCTTCGACTGCTCTTTGCGTAAGCGATGTCTGGTGAGAATGTCATCAATTGACACGCTACTTTCATGCAACCTCAATAGTCGCTTTGGAAATATGTCTAAACCAATCATTACGTTTATAACTGGAAACAGAAACAAATTGAATGAGATCTCTGTGATCCTTGGGTCAGATGTCCCCTTTGTATTGCGCAGTCAAGAACTCGATTTACCGGAATTGCAAGGTGACCCAACTGATGTTGCAATCGCAAAATGCAAGCAAGCAGCACAACGAATCAATGGGCCAGTTTTTGTGGAGGATACATCACTTTGCTTCAATGCTTTAGGGGGTCTTCCTGGACCTTACATCAAATGGTTCTTAGAGAAAATTGGGCACACGGGGCTTAATAATCTATTGCAAGCATATGAAGACAAATCCGCATACGCGCAAACGATAGTCGCATATGCCGACGGCTCCGATGATTTGGAGCCCAAACTTTTCATCGGGCGAACAGAAGGCATTATTGTTCCTGCTCGAGGGTCAAATAACTTTGGCTGGGATTCAATTTTCCAACCGCACGGGTACTCACAAACGTACGCAGAAATGGACAAAGAGATGAAAAACACGCTATCGCATCGATACAAAAGTATACAAAAGTTACGAGCTCATTTTCTTGAGACATGACTTGATAATCAGACATTGAATGCACACCATTTAATAAAAATTGAGTTGATCTGATTCTACCGTATCTTGGACTGTCCAGCGTGCACGTTCTATTTTTGTCGGTTAGCAATGACTCTGTTCGCTTCCCCACCCTCAGAGGTCTTTCAAAAGACCGGAGATTTGTGTAAAATTATATATCCTCATTTTGTAAAGCATCTCGGACATGCGATTGCTATTCCAACAAATGATTGGTGGGGTAATTTGCTAGCCTGGAAGGATCGACAAGAGAGCGACCCTGTCTTTTCAAGCCCTTACACTCTACAAGTTTCAGTGACAAGCCTCTCAACAAGCTACTTGTTTCAGTACATGGTTAAAGGTCCCAAAAACGATAATGATGCTATTAAATACTACTTCTTCCCAGCAACTATAAAAGGTGTGATTTTTGGAGCAGTAGAATTCGATGAAACTACAAACTTCAAAATAAATGGATGGGACGATATCGGAGTTCGATTACAATGGTCTCATGAGGCTCATTCGAGTGAGGTCGCACAATCAATGGAAACATATTTGGCAACGGGGTCAGCATTTACGACAGTACACTACGTAAATTTACACGCAAAAATCTCATTTGGACACGCTATCTTGTCAATCAATCATAAGCCCGGGATTGTGGGGAACGTCTATTGCGGCAAAAAACTGGTTATATCCCTCAACAACAATCAGCATTGGTGTTTGTACCTTTTCAGCACTGTGGATCATGAACTCATATTCCAAGGTGACCACCTTACCACAAGAGAAAAATTCACTGGCGCCGTGCAAGCCGCAATTCTGCCTTATGAGAATTTCGAGCAGGTTGATGAAATATATGACTCTGTTGCTGGCGTATATGTGAATGGAGGAAACTTTTGCTTCGATGAGGGTGGATCTACCACGAGCTACAATATTGTATGGGATGTTCAGAACTGTGTCGATGGACATAATGCATCTCAGTTTCTGCATTTCGCACTGGAACACCATATGAAATCACTATGTGGTAGTAATCTGCAATTGATGCCTATGCTATCGTTATACAGTCATACTCGAGGTCTCATGCGAGCATTTTTGACTCGTAATGCCTTACAATGGCACTTTGTCATTCCTTGTGATATCGACCAAACGGTGGATGCATGCCTTCAATTTTATTCGCCACGTGAGATATCAATGCAAGACATCACGCAGCTAAAATTGTGCGAGATCTTACGAAGCGAAATTGAAGCTGAAGACTGGCCGAATGCAAAGAATCCACAAGCAAGCTATTACTTTCGAGGCAAAGCACTGCAAAAGATCGGAAGTTTATGTTTATTGTCCGCCAAATTGGCAATTCTAACAGAAAACCCCGCGATGGTAAATCTCAGCGTGGCGATACGACAGAAATTGAAACAATATCTTTTACTGTTTGCAGAGAATAAATCATCTTTTCCGCTTGTTTACGACACATTATACAAAGGGATCGTGTCTAGTGAGGGTCTTAAGAAAAATGATATCCATGTCGACTTTGGCAGCTTGGCTTATAATGACCATCATTACCACTACGGATATTTTATCACAGCGGTGGCCATTTTGTTATTCCTGGATTCGGAATTGGCTCAATCCCACGAAGCCGATCTACTCAAAAGTGTGACTGAGAGCCTAATTAATGACGTCGCAAACACAGATTCCCACCACAATCCTTATTTTCCATCCTTTCGAAACTTCAACTGGTACTATGGGCATTCGTACTCTCATGGGATCACACCGATGGCTGATGGAAAAGATGTGGAAAGCATGTCAGAGGATATCAATTTCTTCTATGGACTTGCACTTTATGGTCGAGTTGTTCACAATGTGCGCTTACAAGTTGCTGGTAGTTTGATGATGAAGCTGGAA